>JAPPVO010000003.1:35112050-35159829 GCA_030407325.1 Camellia japonica | reverse complement strand
TTTTTATCAATGACGACTAAACTCCGAAGGTGACGGTCTGAACCAATATATGGACACAGTCACTGTAAGAGCAATGGTGGCTGGACTTCAGGATGAAGTTGCCTACGTATCCCAAACATGGGAATCAAGCCTACGTAGTTCACGGTTGTTACAACCGGATTGTCGGATGTAGAGGAAGCAAGGATGATCAAAAACCATTACATGGACTGAGGCGCTATGAAAGCGTGGGGGGCTGAACTTCAGGATGAAGTTGCCTACATATCCCAGACATGGGAATCAAGCCTTACGTAGTTCCGGGTTAAGGTACACTTGGGTATTTTAACCTTCACTTTTCAGGCTCTAACTTTTGCCAAGGCGCCTGATGCGGGTTTTCGACCTTGCGAGCTTCTTTTCTTTTTCTCTTCATTCTTTTTCATTTCTTTTCTTTTTTTGTTTTGTTTTTTTTTTTTTCATTCATTTCTTTTCTTTCCTTTTTTGTTTTCTTTTGCATTTTTTTTTTGCTTTCTTTTTTTCTTTCTTTCGTTTGTATCTTTCCCTTGCTCTAACTTTTGCCTGGGCTGCCCTTCCGGGTTTTCGGCCCAGCGAGCCTCTCAAAGGGTAGAAGTGTAGCAAGTCCATGCCAAATGGTTTTGAAATTGAAGCCCTCTGTATTCGGGAGAGTGACTACTGTGTCGATTTGCAGAAGAATCCATTACGGTTGCTTCATGTGCCTTTTCCAGTGAGACCTGACCTTCTCGATCTGATTTTGGTGCCTCTTGCTCGAGGGTAGCTTCAAATTGGGCCACACAGGCCTTTCATGGCAGTCAACTGTTGAACATTTCGAATGGATTCCAGGTTCGAAACCGATAGATTGAATCTTGAGGCTGAGAGCGATCCTCGGCTGCACAATCTCAAGAGTGATTCCACACAGGTCTTCGCAGGACCGCGCAAAACGTTTTGTGTTTTTTTTTTTGAAAATTTTTAAGAAGGATGCATCGCTCGTGCTGAAGAGAGTGTGGAACCAATCTGGATCAAGCCAGGATCCTTCCCAGTACTCACACTAACAAGCATGATTTCATTCATTAAAAGTTTAGTATGCCTATCTTTCTCTCAAATATGATCAAAGTTTCGCAAAACCCGAGGAATTGCTTCCTCTTCGTTTTTTTACCACCGCAGCGTTCGAAAAGGGTTTTTGAAAAGCTTAGGTCATCACAACGATTTTCCGGGCACAAAGAGAGAGGTAGAGCATTATTGCCGTTCGTTCGCCTCTCACTGGCACAACTAACTCACACTGAAAGCAAGCATGAAAATGAGATAGCCACAGCTGTTTCATTCAGATTTGTTGGTATAACTGGCCCCTCGGCAGAGACAGACTCAAAAACCAAAAAACGGGTAATTAAAGACAAGCGGTGTCCGAGGCAACAACCCCGGAATCACCTGGCATTCTATACAAAAAGGGGACTGACTCGATCAACAAGACAGACCCTTAAGCAAAAAGACTGACTCAAGACAAAGAGACAGACTCAAAACAAAAGACCGACTCGATACCCAAGCCAAAATTTACAAAGCTAGTATTCACAAGATGTTCAAAAATGCGTGCCAGACGCCACATCTAAAATATACCAAATGCCGCCCGCAGGTGATTCACTTTCTGATTACATACTCGCAGTATCTGTGTCCTCAAAATCCAATAACTGGGTGGTAACGGACTTGGCTGAGGTGGGCGGGAGGATAACCTCGTTATCAATCAAATCCTGCACTTCGTGACGGAGGCGGAAGCAATTGTCGATAGGGTGGCCTGTCTGCTGGTGGTACGCACAGTACTGAGCAGGATCATGTGTAGCAGGGAGATTCTTCGGGAGAGGCCGAGGCTCCAAGGGCTTGAGATGCCCTCTCTCGGCGAGGATTTGAAGTGCCTTGGACAATGGCATGTAAAGAGCATGAAAGACCCTGCGCCCTCGGGGTAGGTACTTCGAAGTCTGAGCATTCTTGCTAGAAGCACTAGCGAACGGGTCGGCAGGTGCCGCCTTCGATTTTTGATCCTTCCCGGGTATAGGGTTGGGAATGGGAGGAGCTGTTCTAGCATGGCGGAGCCTATCCCGGCTTTCTGACTGACTTGAACTACCCTCAGGTGGAGTGGGGAAAGCATCCTCCACAGCTTTTGTCACAACTGCAGATATCTGTTGCTTGTTCATTCCCACGGCTTTCAAAGCCTCGACTGCCCACAGCAGTTGTTCGAAAGGGTCGGCATCCGCCTTCACTCTATCTTTACCTCTGGCCTCAGCCTGATCAAGGGTTTGGGTTGACGTTGACATGTCATTGTTATAGTTGGAGGCCATCTCCGGTTGGCTGAGTTCAATCACGATCCGCCCTAACAGTGGGGGCTCCTGGGGTGCAAAACTCCCGGCATATGGTGCGGTTGACGGTGAAGCTGACATTTCGTAGGCGAGATCTGCCAGATCTCTGGAGATCACCTATCATCCCCATTAGTTCAAATGTAGTAGGCTCGCGAGCCTGGTATAGCTGGGGGGTCCAGACCGGGCGCGCAGCAGGCGATCTGGGTGGATGCGGCATATCAATATTGGTCTCACTTTGTGGAGTGATCTCTTGACCCAACGCGACTGTCATAACCACGATCTCTTCTGAATTCTGCGTCATCATAGGTCTTGCCTCGGCAAGCAGCATTTCAGCCCAAAACGGATCAAACACAGGTGCAGCCGAACAACTGTACTCTACTAATGATCACTGTTCCCCAGAAATCACTGTCCCACAAAACACTGAACCGGATATCCACAGACATAACTGATTCTCACAAACTGATACTGATGCCCTCAGGCTTGACACTCAAACTTGCAAACTGATAGGTGTGTTCCTGTAGAGATACACTTTAAAAGCACATAACAAGTAAATGAGAGACAATACACCCCTATGTTGGGGTAGGGTTTCCCTGTCCTATTTTGTCAGGAGCTATGGTTTCACTACGCACGCAGCGGTTTCAAACAACCTAACATCGGGTAAGCAACCTGTCCTAATTTGGAATAGTCACTATGGATTCCAAATATGCACTAGGTCGAATGGTCGAAAAGGGTGCCCCGGTAAAACCAGGGTTTGTGTTCCCATACTGGCAGAGCCCGCAACTAGTCAGCCTTATGGCATGCTTTGACAAAGTCAAGCCTCCGGCAAACCGTTCAGGAATAGCACATGGCCAACACGATGTCCTAGGCGCACCAATGCATAGAGACACATAAATGAAATCAAAACAGGATATCACGAGTTCGAGTCAAGCTCTCTAACTCCCTAGCAGAGTCACCAGAAACTGTAACAGGCCCCGAACGCCCCGGGAGGGTGAACCCCCGTTCTGTTCATATTGGGTTCACTACAGTTCGGACTCAAATTCTCACGGTTCTTAATCTTGAACCAAAGAGTCCAAATCCGGCAAATCGTTTTGGAAAACAAATTTTTGAAAAGAAGTGCCAAACATGGACTGCTTTGCCAGATACAGAGTCGCCACCTAAATATTTTTTAATGGGGAAATTTAGGAAACCCTGACTCGGTGCCAAAGGCCACGTGTCCGTCATCACCAAAGTTGCCTCAGCTCGGGAGCTTGGGTACGATTGGGAAGGGTCAGCTATGAGCAACCCCTTTCGCCCGGTCCGAAGACCGGCCTCTACTAACCGTGATATCCGTTTTTGAAAACGTTATGTGTTCTTATTCCAGTTATTAGCCTAGAGTTACTATGTTATGCGCACAGCAAACAAGTATAGACCAGATTGCCTAATTTGGAACAACATTGCATATCCGTTCGTTTTAGAAAATGCTTTGGGATTTGCTACTCGCAAGTAGGCTAAAAAAGACGGATTTCAATGAGTTTTTCCAACTCAGGCAATCCAACCTTCACTCACAGGCATTCAGGCAGTTTAACATATAAGCATCTAGCTACATGGTAAGCATGCTGTCTTGATAGCACTCACACGCATGCGGTATGCTAAAGCATGAAAATACTTACATCGTACTCCGTGCCAAAACAATAAACTAGTTAGCAGATATGCATGGTCCTAGTTTATGTCAAACTGACTAATGCAACACATACAGAATGCAATTAGGGTAGGCTCGGCTATCCTAAACATGTCATGTGAAATGCAATCAATTAATGCACGTATTCAATTTGGAATTGAAGCACAAATGCAGTTAGCATGATGCGCCGAGCCTGGTGCATGCAAGACGAGTGTATGGATGCACGCATGCATTGCATAAGGTATGCTAATTTAAACATTCCCTAATCTACCATCATAAGCAGGTAAATAAAAGGGAAGAAAGAAGTGGGGATTAGAAGACATGCACACACACGCACCCACACTTATTACAAATTTGCCCTCGCCCGGAGGGACCGAAAGAATAATACAAATTAATTAACCTACGAGCTAATTAAATATTACAGGTTACCTAATTAGTTAACAAACTAACTAAGCTAAGAAAAACAGTAAACCGCCTCGGGAGGAGAGTCTGGTGCAATACATGCTCGGATCCTGCTGGGAAGCGCACTGCCATGCATAGACTGCCTCTGTTTTCCCTGCTCTGCCCCTCTGAAGACTGCCAAAGTCTCTGAATTGATTCCCTGGACACTGGGGAATACCACCGGCTGAGTAGAATTACCACCGGCTGCTAGAAATGGCCATCGGCCACCAAAGGATGGCCGGTCGGCACTATATTTTGCCGGTCGGCCAAAAATGCCTGCAGAACCTGCAACTTATAGCAGCAGAGGACAGAACTTGCATGGCAATGCAATTCAAACCATGTATGCCCTAACCATACCCCTTATCATGTGTAGAACTCAAAGGGACATGGTCTTTGGTTTTCGAACCACCAATCAAGCATTTCGATGCATGATGGCCCAAAAACCAAGTGTGCACATTTCAATTTCAAATGAATGCAATGCACACAATTACAAAAAAAAGGGCCAACCTCTATCACACTCACTTCAAGAGGCCAAGCATGCACATTGATGCAATGCAATCCTAGGCACATTGACTAGTGTGCAACCATGGCCATGCAAATAAGCATATAAGCTAACAAGCATACAAGACATGAAGCATCAATGTTACCCAACAAGCATACAAGATGTAATATGGATGTTCAAGCATGCAAACAAGCATGTGACTTCATTCAATCATGCAAATTCCAACATGCAACAACTTACCAATATGCTACAACACACAAGGAGCATATGGAACCAATGAAGGGATGGACTTAAACATGAATTAGGAAGCTCTAATTAGGCCCAAAGCAGTGGCCATAATGCTAAGGAAGTAAGGCCAAACACACATACACGTATGCACATGTTATGGTCCAACACTTAAGCATCAAAAGGGGCCACTCTCAAGCACACTCAAAAGAGGCATAACATGGATAATTAGCATGCAACACAAGCTCTGAAAATCATGTTAGAATATGGTGCCAAACCAACTCAAATAAAGCAAACATTAGCGTGCAAATGGTCCAAGTATCAAGGCAAGCTAAAGGGGTATTGGACCACACTTAGCAAGACCAACATGGCATGCATTAAACAACTAAAAACAGATTTTTAGCATTTAAAACAAGGCCAAAAGACTACTTAGATGCATCTAAATGGCTAAAATATGAAGGCATGCGCAAATACACTTTCAAGGAGCATACAACACAAGCTCATAAGGCATCAAAGAGGTATTTAAGGCAAGCATACACAGCATGTTAGAGGGACTGAAATAGCATGAAAAATGATCCCAACCCACTAAATCCATGCAAGAGTGGCATGCTACACACTTACATACTTAAGGCCAACAAGCCAAAATACAAAGGGGCCACATAATGCATGTCAAAATCGACCCAAACAACTATGGACAGACCTTGAACATGGCAAAATAAGCACAAAACCTTCACAAGGCCAAACCTAAAGCATGCTTGAACAAGGGTTTACAACCTAAGGCATATTAAGGCATAAACATGGCATTACAAGGTAGGTATGCTAAGCATGCATGGTGTACCAAAACCAACTTAATACAATGTTATATTATGGCAATATAAGCATGAAATACAGCCATGGCATGGTCAACAAACACTTAAGCATGATGCTCCCTCAAGAGGCCAAAATTGGTCCTTTTCAAGGACAACAAGGAGAGGGGGTGGCCCTCTCCTTCTTGAGACTTTAAGGCACCATCCTCACCACTGAAATCCCTCAAGATTTCAGTGGTGAGGAGGCCCAAGCACCAAAGTCTCGGAGCTCACCAAAATGGCACAAAATGAGGCCTCTCAAGGCTTAGGAGGGGTCTAACACCTCCAAACCACAAAACACTCTAAACAAACAATTAAGAGGGCTTAAAAACAGAACTTTTTTGTATTATACACTAAGCACAAAAATAGTTCTAAGATAGGCTAACAAGCTACGAAAAAATGGGGATAAAAGGGACTAGTGTCTCACCCTTGTAGACCTCTTCACAAAAGATGATCTTGTTGCCTCCTTGAGCTTCAATCCAGCCAAGAACAGCAAGAACAAGCCTCAGGTCCCTCAAGAACCAAGAGAAGGTGAAAGACTATGTGTTTGTGTGCAATAGTAAGGACAACTACACCTAGAACACACACAAGGGAGAGATATAGAGATAGGTTATGTATGGAACTTAAACCCTAAAACCAGAGCTTCTCCCACACCTTTCTAACCAAAATTTTCTAACCCTAAGGCCAAGAGAAGAGCCCTCCTCTTATAGGCAAACACTCTTGTAAAGCTTGTTCAATAAGCTTACAAGAGGAGCATCCCTCCATACACGTGTATGGAGGGGAACAAAATGCCCACAGCTGTCCTAAAATATCTGCAAAAGCAGATGAACAGTAGTCGGCTGCTCAAAATTGCCATTTTGACAAAATTGATGGCCGGTCGGCCAAAAAGAGTGCTGGTCGGCCCAAATATATGGCCGATGGGCACAAACAGCAGCCGGTGGCCTCAAGCCACGACCGGTGATGTGTGGGGAGACCTCACAAGGCATCCCCTGCCCTTCCAAGGCAAAACACAAGTGTTTGGTGCAAAACCAGACACTGAATGGTTGAGTTCGGAGATCCTAAGGCAAGGCGCGTAGCCAAGACCTCCGGGAACTCCAAACGAACACAAACATGGATAATCACCGGGTGTTCAAACGGTGACGTCCAAGTCTTGAGGACGGTCAAAAATGGGGTGTCTACAGCAACCCCCTATTCTCTCATTTACGGGATATAGGCTGTTTTGCCGATTTAAATTGAAGTGTCGTCGCTGCGAGTTATGGCCGAGTGTCAGATAGTGAAGGCAGATTGGCAACGAAGTAGGTTTGAGGAATTAATGTTGTTTGATGAGAGAAGGTTGCGAGCGTTGTACCATGTCTAGGGCTACCAGCGCAGAATTGCTAGGGCTTTTAACAAGAAAGTTAAGTCCAGAAATCTTAAGAAAAAGGACATGGTGCTGAAAGACAACCGGGCTCCTATCCATGACCCTAGGGGCAAGTTCAAACCCAACTAGACTCGTCCTTACATCATCGAGTCAATCTAGTCAAGAGGGGTGATTATTCTCATGAACCAAGATGGCCTGGAGTTTTCATAGCCAATCAATATGGACAAGCTAAAGAAATATTACCCCTGAGAGGTTTGCTTGGCTGAAAACCCGAAAGGGTGACCTAGGCAAAAGTTAGAGCATGAAAAATTAGAAATAAAGAAAAACTGAGCTCGGAAGGTTGAAAACCCTAAAGGGCAACTTTGGCAAAATTTAGAGTGCAAAACGAGATAGTTAATACTCGAGTGAACTTGAACCAAACTACCTAAGGCTTGATTCCCATCTTTGGGATATGTAGGCAATTTCACCCTGAAGTTTGGCCGTAATCATCTCTAACTCAATTGTCCTGTCCATTTGTTTGATTAGGTCATCTTTGTTCATTATTTATAAGCTTGGTGGTGATCTTCATAGCTTGGTTGTGATCTTCGTTTTGAGAAGAAGACTTGTTGTACAATGTATAGTAGTGGTGGTATTCAATTAGGGGTAGTTATGATCTTCCAATTTGGGGTTGTACATCTTGACGATCGATTTTGCGTGTCAGGTGGTGATCATTTTCGAAAATAGTTTTTAAAAGTTTTAATAAAAGTTTATTTTGTTCAAAATTTTACTTTTTACAACTTGGACCATTTTTGGGACCGAAAGGAAAATTTTCAGTACTTGCAATTTTAATTTTATTGATTTCAACATCTAGTACATTCTCCAACTCTTTGCTACGAATTGAAGTGGTTTTTACATCATAAAACTTGAAAATAAAGATCAAAGAAATAAAACAAGGGGCACATGAGTCAAGTGTTCCTGCACCCTCTGCTCGTACTGGCAGAAGTCCTTGCAGCTAAAGTTGGTCCAGCTTGTGCCTCATCCTCGAGCCAAGCCAAGTGTGGAGAAGTGGTTTGGAAATACTCTTTGGATCCAATGGGACGCTCGAGATCCTCAGCTAGTCACCTGAAAAGAAATGAACACTCTAGTCGGGGGTGCCAGAATTAGCACTCCGATGGATAAGTTAGTGTATACTCTCTAGGTTGCTTATATCTTAAGTTAAACTTACTTGTTCTCACATACCTTTGTTTGGCTATTGCTCCTCTATTTATATTTTTCTTTTGGGCCTCAGGATCGGTCCCACCCTTAATCCATTGCACATTTATGTATTCGGCCTTAGTTTGACTTGTTCCTCGGCTGAATAATATATTCGGCTTTGGGATCATCTACGATGAAGCCGAGTACAAATTCCATCCATGACTGTCCTCATATTTTTTATTCGGCTTTATTGCCCCCATAATTTTCGACTCCACAATTGCCCCACAAACATCCTATTAACACCAGTTAGTCGGCATGTTTGGTTTTGAACTTGAAAAGTCAAGGATAGAACGGCGGTTAACCTCATTCCAACGCATGTTAGAACACGCTTCTTAAGCATCATTATATCTTCCCGCCTCTTCGTACGCTTCGTTTATTTAATGTGATTTGAAACTATGTTGTCCCTTCAAGTGTAAGTTTTTTGAATACCAAAGCTGCTGGTTTGCCTCTCATATACTTCTATTTCGCGACCTCTGCAACTTCCTCCTGTCTCTCACTGTCTCTTCTGCTTTTGTAAGTTCTCTTCTCCTCCATTTCGAATCCCATTTCCTTGTTTATTTTTGGTTTCGCATAATCCTTACGTTGGTTAGGATGGAAAAACACTTGAAAGAACTCCTTTCACCAGAACGAATTTCTAGTTTTTGACGCCATTACTCCATCCCCGACGATGTCCATCTGTCACTTGTAGTAGACAACACTACTGATATGGAGAGGACTGATGAAAGTACAATCATCTTTCCTCTCTTATCAATTGCTGAGGGCAAAGTCCGTTTTCCCCTCCACCCATTCTTAAGGGGCCGTCCTTCGATACTAGGGTCTGATCCCTTCCCAGCCCAATGTAAATTTCTTCCGAATCGTAACGGGGATTATAGAGTTGAACCGGCGCCTTAGGATTAACCTTGGTATACCTACAATTTGGCATTGTTATGCCTTAGCCAAATCTACTGGCCAGCTAGGACACTATTTTCTCAAGGCCAAGGATACCGATCATCACTTAGTGACTATGCTTGCCAGCTCTGGCAAGCATGTAGATGATGTAATGGTCGTTGTCTGAGGCAACTGGGAATTCGGCAAAGGTGAAGATCGCCTAGATCCCATCCTAAGACGAAAAGGCGATCCAGGTGGCTATATTGCTCATTTTTTATTTTTTACTATTATATAGTTATTCGGTTTCCCTTATACGTATTTACCATTTTGTTTATGCAGGAAACGATTGAAGAAAGTGTTGGCCTCAGCCGACGAGGCCGTACTTGCGGAAATTAAAATTGGCCACCAATTCTTTGGCCGTGTGAATCTTCAGAAGCAAGGCTGGGCGACCCACATACTTTTAAGATATGAGCCGACCTACTCTACGTTTTCAGCTGCGGATAATATTCCTATTCCGAGGGGTCAGCAGCAGCTTACGGCCCTTATTTTTTCGAACTTCAAGAATCTGAGGCAAATTGGTCTTGAAGGTTCAGATTCGAAGCCAGCAGCTGAGCAAGTAGCTGAAGTTACTGAGCAGCCGGATTAACCCTTGGACAGTTCAGAAAGACTAAAGTTTGACGCGGCACTGAATTCGGCTTTTGAGGAAGCCGGCCTCAACCCTCCATCAACTTCGAGCTGACTGGACGTCTCCTCCGAAGATATTTTCACCAACTTAGGGGACCTAGCCGGCTCATATCCTGATAACATGGCTGGTGAGTCGCTTACTCAGTTGGCCAGGAAGAAGAATGCCGAGAGGATGGCTACACGCAAGAAAGCCGAAGCTGAATGATCTTAGCCTCCACCCCCTCCACCTGAAGTTAGGACTGAGTCTACACCTTCTGCCCCTGTTGAGGAGACGGCTCATGCTGATACGGCCGAAACTGAGCTTCTTGTCGGTCAACCAGAGGGCCAGGTGTCAGAGCAATGGGGGGAAAAGCGTCTGGCCGAGGCCAACAATTACTCAGAAAACCTGGTTGATAAATGGCCATGCATAGAAGAATCAGACCTTGTTTTTCCGTTTACAATACAACCCAGGATAAAGAATGTGCCGATTACTTCCGATGCATCGGCCGCGAGAGATGCTGTAGTGGCCTTGAGCTTGGCCTCCTCAGTTTCGTTGCCGGTTGACAGGGCGACCTTTCGGGAAGAGACTGATCTGTTGACCATAGCACTAGCCGCTTAATCGGCGATATTGGTATGTGTTTTAATCCTTAGGTGATATACAAAAGTTTTTGATGCAGAATCATCTTATTGGTTCATTGGTTTGTAGGCAGCGGGGAGGATAGTCGAGATTGGTCGTCATCAACATGATGCAATCGAGCAGATCGGCTTCCTAAGAGCTGAAGTGGAAGTTGAAAAGAACAATGCAACAGAGGCCTTTTGCCGAGCGGCAGAAGAAAAAGCGAGGGCCAATGCCGAAGCTGACAAGGCCAAGAATTTTGTTCAATTGAGATTGGTCGCTAAAGAAAGAGCAAACGCGAGTGAAGAAGCACTCAAATTAGCCAACGAGAGGATATCCAAGCTGGAGGCCGACTTGGAAGATTTAAAGAAGGCAAAGGAAGAAGCCGAATCCGAGACATCCAAGGCCTTCCAAGCCGGCAAGGACGCAGCCTTACAGAGCTATGTTAAGGAAGTGCCTAAGTTCAAAAACAGGGGCTTCAAACACGGCTAGCTCAAAGCCTTAGCTGCTGCTAACGTGATATTGGAACAGCTGATTCCGTACGAGCAGGTAGACGTTGAGTCGCTGGAGTCTGACCCTGAAAACTAACCTAGGCTCAGTGATTTTTGTTTTGTTTTGGTATCCGAATGTATGTAGGTTTTGTTAGATTTTGATTATATTTTGGTTAGAAGTTTGAATGTAGCTTTCATGTGTAAATTGACTTATGTTTGTACTCAATTTATGAATGAAAATTACACTTTCTTTTCACCTTATTGAATGTGCATGTTAACAGCCGAATAAAATGTAAAATCATGAAATAAGTTTTAACGAAACTATTAAATTAATTCGGCACTAAATTACTTAATCGGCAGAAAGGATTGATGTTAATCTGCCCTTGCCCTAGTGGATTGGTGAGCGTGGCCAACGATTATCGGTCATTCATGAATTGGCTGGGGTAGCCTATCTTTTCGGCACAAAGGACTGATGTTAGGCCGAATAGATTAATTAATCTGCCCTTGCCCCAATGGATTAGTGACCGTGGCCAACGATAATTGGCCATTTCTAAATTGGCTGGGGTAGCCTCTCTATTCGGCACAAAGGATTGATGTTAGGCCGAATAGATTAATTAATCTTCCCTTGGCCCAGTGGATTGGTGAGCGTGACCAACAATAATCGGCCATTTATGAATTGGTTGGGGCAGCCTCTCAGTTCGGCACAAAGGATTAATGTTAGGCTGAATAGATTAATTAATCTGCCATTGCCCTAGCTGATTGGTGAGCGTGGCCAACAATTATCGGCCATTTATGAAGTGGCTCGAGCAGCCTCTCTTTTCGGCACAAAGGATTGATGTTAGGCCGAATAGATTAATTAATCTGCCCTTGCCCCGGTGGATTAGTGAGCGTGGCTGCCGATTATCGGCTATATATGAATTGACTGGGACAGCATTGAAGAGATTGCTTTGGGAGCGGTGCACCCGCAAGTAATAAAAAGGGTGGCTGCTTCGTGCGCGTAGATCGCATTAGTGTGTTCGAACTCAACTTAAACCAGTTTGTCGAAGAAGGTTAGATAAGTGTGAATGTCAAGCAGACTATTATTCAACAGCAGAGGGGAAGGTAGGACATTGGTTGAGCTAAATGCAGCGATGAATCGAGGTGGGGAACCTTCACGAACAGGGAGTAGGACGTTTGGAGAGCGGGAGAGGGGTCCCTCTCCACATCATCAAAGTAGGTCACCTAGGAGGGAGGAGCGACAGTGGGGAAGCTCCCCTTATTCGCAAAGTGAGGCTAGTGGGCCACCACGCCCGTTGAGTTTTTCAGTTTTTATCGGGAACAAACTGATGAAGGAAGCAGATTCGATCGTCCGAGATCCAAGCGTGGCAGTTGAATTTGCACGATAGATTTTTCCTCCTGAAGTCCAGCAATCGATGATTGATAGACCAGATTTCGAAGTGTTTCGAGAAGGCGTTCACGGAGTGGTGAAAGGACTATACACCGCTTATGAGATCGGCATGCGCCTTCGTGCCGCGCAGCGGGAGATCGAACAGAAAGATGAACGCATTCATAATTTGGAAGCTTGCACGAAGAAAGCTGAGCGGGAGTTAAGAAAATTCAAAACCGCCGAGACTCAGTCGGCCGGTCAAGCTAACCTGATTAAGGAGGAAAGAGTAACCCAACGGCTTATAAGTCACATAATTGCCGATCGTGATAGGGCAAGCATGTTTGCAATAGAGGCTACGAAGACCAGGGCTTATGAACAAGGCTTCCATGAGGGCCGAAAAGTTAGGATATCGAAGACGATGGAAAATCTTACCGAGGAGGTTTGTCAATGCGAGAATTGTGGATTTAAGCATATGGATGGGTCAAGGCTCTCCATGTCGCGGAGGCTCTCTGGGCAGCAGGTGTTGACTCGGCGTCGCTGTTATATCAGCATCATCATTTTCCCTTCGTGGCTTTCGAAGTCGAGAAGAGTGACGACAAGGGTGATGCCGAACAAAACTGAACGTATTGTACTGCTTTAAAATAAATTGGAAGCGAACAATGTACTCTCGATTAATTTAATGAAACTAATGAAACATATTATTTTAAATGTTTGCATGTTATTTCAGTCTATGTTTATAGATTCAGCTATAATCATCTCCCATTTTATGTCAACTGTGTTTATGTGTGTTAATCACAATATTCATGAAGAGGACTCCGAATTCAGATGCTCTTCCGTGCCAACCGCACTTTCTACGAAGGGCATTTTGAATCCGGAGGCTCATTTAGCCCAAACGTGTCCTGCATGGATGGGGCTCCGAATTCGGAGGCTTTTGACTTGGCCAATCGTGACATCTACGCAGGGCGCTCCGAATCTGGAGGATTTTTCAGCCCAAACGTGTCATTCACGGATGAGGCTCCGAATTCGGAGGCTTTTAATTTGGCCACTCATGACATCTACGAAGGGCGCTTCGAATGCGGAGGCTTACTCGGCCCAAACGTGTCATTCACAGATGGGGCTCCGAATTCGAAGGCTTTTAACTTGGCCAATCGTGATATCCACGAAGGGTGCTTCGAATCCGGAGGATTATTCGGTCCAAACATGTCTTTCACGAATGGGGCTCCGAATTCGGAGGCTTTTATCTTGGCCAATCGTGATATCCACGAAGGGCGCTCCGAATTAGGAGGCTTTTTATCTTAGCCAATCATGACACCCACGAGGGGCACTCCGAATCCGGAGGCCTATTCCGGCCCAAACGTGTCATTCATGGATAAGGCTCCGAATTCAAAGGATTTTTATCTTGGCCAATCGTGACATACACGAAGGGCGCTTTGAATCCGAAGGCTTATTCGGCCCAAACGTGTCATTGACGAATGGGGCTCCGAATTCGGAGGATTTTTATCTTGGCCAATCGTGATATCCACGAAGGGCGCTTCGAATTCGGAGGCTTATTTGACCCAAACGTGTCTTTCACGGATGGGGCTCCGAATTCGGAGGCTTTTTATCTTAGCCAATCATGACATCCACGAAGGGCGCTCTGAATCCGAAGGCTTATTTGGCCCAAACATGTCATTTACGGATGGGGCTCTGAATTCAGAGGCTTTTAACTTGGCCAATCGTGACATCCATGAAGGGCGCTTCGAATCCGGAGGCTTTTTATCTTAGCCAATTGTGACATCCACGAAGGGCGCTCCGAATCCGAAGGCTTATTCAGCCCAAACGTGTCATTCACGGATGGGGTCCCGAATTCAGAGGCTTTTTATCTTGGCCAATCGTGACATCCACGAACGGCGCTCCGAATCTGGAGGCTTATTCGGCACAAACATGTCATTGACGGATGGGGCTCTAAATTCAGAGGCTTTTTATCTTGGCCAATCGTGATATCCACGAAGGGCGCTCCGAATCTGGAGGCTTATTCGGCCCAAATGTGTCATTCACGGATGGGGCTCCGAATTTGGAGGCTTTTTACTTCGAACTAAAATTCCATATAGTGAAATAAGAAGTCTTGCATTATAAAAGTGAAATTTAGACACGGCGAACACTCAAAACAAGTCATCATGCCGCACATGTCGAGTTAACGATAAAATTTACGCAAATGTGTGGAATTCCAAGGACGTGGCAGACTTCTCCCAGAGATGTCTTTGAGCCAATATGCCCCTGTTCCCATGATTGAATCGATCTGATAGGGGCCGTCCCAGTTAGGACCTAGTTTTCCATCAACCAGATTCCTGGCAGCCGGAAGTACTTTCTTGAGGACCAATTCTCCTGGTATATAGTGGCGTAGCTGAACACGTTGATTATACGACTTAACAAGCTGTTATTGGTACCGTGCCATGGACGCAATGGCATGGTCTCGTCGTTCTTCAATCAGAGTCAAATCCAAAGCTAACATCATGTCATTTCAGCCCATATCAAAAACTTTCGATTTCAAGGTTAGGAGGCCGATCTCTAGGGGGATGATTGCCTGGATTCCAAAGCATAAAGCAAATGGCGTTTCCCCAGTGGATTGCCTCGGCGTAGTGCGATGAGCCCACAACACACTCAGCAATTCTTCGACCCATCTACCTTTAGCTTTCTCCAGCCTCTTCTTGATGCTGTCCAAGATGGCTTTTTTGGGGGCTTTTGCTTCACCATTGCTCTATGGATAAGCAGGCATGGAGAAATAAGGCCGAATACCATACATGCTGCACAGTTCCCGGTAGACGCCACAATCAAACTGGGTGCCGTTGTCTGAAATAAGTGCTCTTGGAATGCCGAATCGTGTTATGATATTTCTCCATACAAAATGGTTAACATCAGTATCTCGAATGTGCGTTAGTGCCTCTGCTTTGACCCATTTTGTGAAGTAATCTGTCGCGACAATCAAAAATCGCTTGTTGCCCAGGGCACGAGGTAATGGTCCGACGATGTCAACTCCCTATTGGGCGAACGACTATAGACCACCCGAAACTCCGCTCCGCGCGCGAGGGTTGAATTGTGTTCTAGCTACTACAGTTCGGACTCCTGTCACAGTTCTTAATCTAATCTCGCAAAGTGCAATGTAAGACTGATAAATCACCAAAGAGTCCAAATCTGGCAATTGGTTTTAAAAAATCAATTTTGAATCAAAAGCGCCAAACATGGACTGCTTTGCTAGATTACAGAGTCGCCACCTAAATGTTTTGTTTTGGGAAATTTAGGAAACCCTAACTCGTGCCAAAGGCCACGTGTCCGTCATCACCAAAGTTGCCTCGGCTCGGGAACTTGGGTACGAGAGGGGAAGGTCCTGAAATGAGCACCCCCGCTCACCCGATCAAAGATTGGCCTCTACTAACATGATATGTTGTTTTTGTAAACACATGTGGTCTTATTCCGGTTTATTAGCTAACATTACTACGCGATGCGCACAACATACAAGTATAGACTCAATCACGCGGATTGGAACAAAGCAACTTATGTTTGTTTGTCGAAAATGTTTTGAAGTTGCTACTCGTAAGTAGGCTAAGTCACGGTTTTGCCACCCCTCGAGTGGGCTTAGAAAAACATGATTTTGCCACTTCAAGTGGGCTTAAAACTCACAATCATCGAGTTGTTCCAATTCAGGCAATCAAACCTTCATCTGCAGGCATTCATGCATTTAAACACATAAGCACGTAGCATCATGGCAGGCATGCTATCATGGCAGTCACTTACACACATGCAAGGACGCTAAAGCGAAAACACTGACAGTGTACTCCAAGCCAAAACAGAAGCTAGTTAGTAATCATGCCTAATCCTAGCTATGTCAACAATGCCTAATGCAACACATGAAAAATGCAACTACAAGAGGCTCGGCTATCTAGAATGGCATATGAATACAACACTCGATAACATGCTTTGAAACACGTATTCAAGTAAATATATTGAAATACAATGCAGTTTGAATGATGCGCCGAGCCCGGTGCATGCAAGACAAAATGAATGATGCACGCATGCAAACATAAGTATGTTAATTGAAATATGCCCTAAAACTAACCATCGAAAGCAATTAAGTAAAAGGGAGAAAGACGTGGGGTTGGAAGACATTCACACATACACGCACACTTATTACAACATTTGCCCTCTCGACGGAGGGTCCAAATAATAAGCTGACTAGCTACGCTAATTAGACTAATTATTACAAATCAACTAATTAACCAAATTAATTAAGTTACAAAACCAACTAAGTAAGAAAAAGAAGCTAAAGTAGGCTGCCACAGCTCTGCCTCAGAATAATGAATGATGCATGCTCAGTCGGCTTCGCTCAGAAATCCACTACCTTGCCTAAAGATGCCTCTGTTTGCACACTTCTGTACTTCTGAAAATTATGCCAACTTCCAGAATGTTTCTGACCCACCTTAGGAACATGTTGAGGGATGGTCAGCCAAGAGGGATGGCCATCGGCCAAAGTTTATGGCCATCGGCCACTTCTAATAGTCGATCGGCAGCCTTGGTGGCCGGTCAGCAGCTTTGATGGCTGGTCGGCCACTGCTTCCTGTAATTTCTCCCTTTGCTGCAATAGAGTACAAACAGAGGCATGGCAGTGTATTTGCGAGGGAATGTGTGTACAACTACACTCCTTATCATGTCTCAAGCTCAAAGGAGTATAGTGCTCGGCTCTTGAGCCCCCAATCACGCATCTCAATGCATGATGGCCAAAAAGTCAAGCTTGCACAAACTCAATAAATGCATGACAAACAAGACACTTGGACCATCACCTTATCATGGATAATCAAAGGTAGTGGAGACAAAGGGGATTGGCCCATTTTCATCACTTCAAGTATGAAATGGACCAATTCACTTTGTGTTCAACATAACGTCCGGTTGAACACAATGCAATGCACAGATGTAACATGCTTATCTTGGCACATTTTACTTGATTGATTTTTTTTACACATTTTAACATTACCAATCCATTCATTAATCAACTTGTCCAAATATGAGAGTCCTCTAATGAGAGATAGGTCTATCAAGGAGAATGGTTTAAGGCATGGGAGAGACCAATGCCTTTGACTAGGAGTAACCCTCAAAAGAGGGTTGAAGCCATTTAAGCATAGGCCTCAATCCCAAGCATTAAACACAACCTCAAGACTAACCAATCCTCACAACAAATAAAAAAATGAAGAAATGAGGGAGATGGCAGATTTTTCAGTGCTGAAGTGGCATGATAAACAAGACTCTAACATGCAAACACTTCAAGTACAACATGCTAGAAGGCTTAAACATTGAAACTAGTGAAGGACACAACACTAGAACTATGCAATACAATACTGAATGGACTAAACCAGCCCTAAACAGACCTCATGCATGCCAAAGCAGTGGCCAAAATGTGCTGAGATGATAGCATGGAAGGCAAGAAAATGATGCTCATGCAATGGCTCACAAACAAGGCATAAAGGTGTAATTCTCAAGAGCATTTAAAGAGTGAAAAACATGGAAGTGTGACAACACTATATGCTCTGAAATAACATGCCAAATGATGCCAAGACATGCAAATACCTCAAGCCAAGCATGCAAGATACCTCAAAACTCAAAGCTAGTCAAGGCTATTGCACTACAAGCATGCACAACAAGCATCATACGACCAAGAAGGCTTAAAACAGTCCTAAAGTATGCCAAAACATTATCAAAAATGTGCTGGAATGGAGCCAATACATGCTAAAATAATAGGCTACAACATCAAGCATGCAAGGCTAGCAAAGAAGATTTACACTACAAATGCAACAAACATACAAGGCTAGCAAAGAAGATTTACACTACAAGTGCAACAAGCATGCAAGAGGAGACCAAGACAGCCAAACATAGAGTTATGGAAGGTCTGAAAAGTCACAAAAATGAGCCTAAACAAAGCCACAAAGAAGTAAAAACATATGCTCATTTGGTTGGCCACCAACACATACTAACACGACAAGAGGAGGGGGGACCACCCCCTCCTATTTTGAGCCTCAAAACAAGTTTTCTACCACAAAAATTCCTCTGGAATTCAGTGGTTTTAAGGCCAAAAAGAAGTTTGAAAAGCTTGAAAGATAGCTCAAAAGGCCTTACAAGCCAAGGAGCAAAAGGGAGGAAACAACCCCTAGCCAAACAAGGCTCAAACCAACACTTTTAGGACTGAAAATCAGACCTTTTTGTAGTTCAACACCACCCCAAAAAAATAGCCGAAAACAATGGAAAAAGGATGGTGAAGCAAGTGTGCAAAACAAATACAAAAGAGGAGAGTTATACCTTTTGATGCACAGCAGCAAAACAACCTCTTTCTTGGCTCAAATGATCCTTCAACAGCCCAAAAATACGTTCCAAGGGACCTCAACCCAATGACATGAAACTTTGATGAAGGATGCCTAGGCAAACTAGTTGTGTTTCTCTACTTCTACGCACAAAAGGGCAAGAGAGAGAGGCTTAAGAGAGAGAGGCAGAGATTAAGATCTGAAAATTGTAGAGAGAGAGGGAGTTTTTAGAGAGAGAGGCTCCCAAAATTGCTTCAATGTATATCCCTTGCAAAATGGGAGATATATCTTCATATATAGCAAAAACAAGAGTTTTGGTCGAAAATATCTGAATTAGGACAGCTGGAGCAAGCTGGAAATAGCTAGAGGAGAAATGTCATCAAAAATTCTGAGTTTGTGTCACTCTTGGCCAGCTGGCCATCTTTGGTGCCGACCTGCTACTTGTGATGGCCGATCGGACATTCTGCTCTGCAGGTCCAACTTCAAATGGGCATAACTCCTTAATATGAACTCCTTTTTAGGTTATTCTTGTGTCTAAAATGAAGCCCCAGAAGTAAGCGTTCCAATGGTTCATCCTTGCATCAAAATTCCAACTGTGCTAAGAGATATCCCTCGTTTAGTGAAGACTACTCAGTTTCGGTCCAACCGGATTGATGCCCAACTTCAACCAACCATAACTCCCCCATCCGGACTCGGATTTAGGAGATTCTTGAGTGTGAAATGAAGCCCCAGAACTCTTGTTTCCAAAGGTGGTGGCCTCATAGATTAAATCCAAGTATGCAAATGGATAGACCTGATTTACTGAGGGCAGCCCGACTCTCTCTTAACGGTTCATGCCCAACTCTTTCCCCAACTTGGTTTCTTCCCTCTTCTCCAATTTTCCTCAACTCCAAACCCCTAAACAAGGTGTTTTGAAATATTTTTCAAAGATTTCATCTTTCTTTCATTCATTTCCACTCTGTCCTTGCTCGGTTTACCGAAAAGCGCAACATTTGACAAAATGCGAGCCTCGAAACATCGTAGAAACTTCATTCCAAAAACTTTTTCAAAGAGAGGGCCTTAAGGTCTATAAACCATTCAAAATAGTTTTTGTCCAAAAAAGGGGTGTGAGGTTTGGATTTGACTCTCTCCTTGTCGTAGAAATTGAACCTTTGCACTGCACAACTTCCATCACCAAGTAAACCATCAATAGCACCCAAGTCTTAAGGGTGGTAAAAAATGGGGTGTCTACAGTTGCCCCTCTTTGATAGAGCTCAGAGTCATGAAATGACATGAGTGAATGTCAAAGCCCAGAGATGACCCATTTTTGACAAGGCTGAAGACTTGGACAAACAAACAAAATACAGATGTAGTTGGTTGAGCCCGCAAGCTGCCTACGTATCCCTTTGCAAGGAATTAAACCAGCGTAGTTCAGGGGCGTAATGCAAAATGATATGCAACAAAACAGTGTAAATGATATACAATGCAATGCAATAATATGATCAAACCACGAGCAGTGCAAAACCGCACAAATATCATAAAGGGATAGAGATGCAAAATCAAACTACGTTTAACATAGAAAAGAAGTGGGCACGAGCCGAGCGACACCTAACACAAGCTAAGTGCCTACATCCTCAGTACTGGCCTCAGCCCAGCATGGATGCTTATATATAACAGAACCGTGTTTCAATGTGAAAGGGGTGCGAGTACATGCAAAACTATGTGTTTCGTAGAAAGAAACAAGTAATTTGGGTGGCATGATATAAGTGAGGAATGATCTGCTGAGGAAAGATCGTGATCCTACATGCTGAATGCAACAAAACAAAATACGATGCAATGGATGCAATGAATAAGGCGCGCGGCCGAACCACATTTTGCCTAAAAAAGGCATGAACACAAAACAGACCATGTCTAACACAGAAAATGTGCCGACACCCTCAGACCACAATTCTCTTAGTGGAATAGGCGCATACACATTATCACAGAACCATGCTACAACGAAGGAAAGTATGGACGCATGTCAAACCAGGCTTAACATGGAAAGGATGCAATGCAGTAGATGCAATAATTGCATGCGATAGATGCTATATACAATGCGATAGATGCAATGATGCAGCTAGGAAGTGAAAGTACCTTACAGGGGCAATTGGCAATGACTTACCTCATGCTGTTGGGGATCTTCCTTTTCTTCTCAGTTGAACCACATGTACTACTTTTCTCCCTGGCTATGCTCACAGCTTTCCTTATTCTCCAACAGGGTGACATACTAGGTTGGTTCAATATCCAGAATTGAGGCGCATAACTGCTACCTCAACCTATGGGGCTGCCATACAGATTTCAAGCCGGGGATACACCCCTGGGTATTTAAACCAGACTTTAGTCTCGGAAATTCCGAACCTTTGCGTTCTAGGCATTAGCCATTCGAACTCTAGTTTCCACCGTCTTAGTTGATCTCCGAGGAACTCATCGCAACACACAGACAGATGGCTATACCAGACCACTGGAAGTCGTTTGGGCACAACAAACATGAAAGGAATTGCACCTTTAAAGGATTTAAGGTCTCCTAGACCAGAGAGTACACAAGACAGTGCGAGGCAGAGTGAATGCACAAGATAGTGCTAAACAGGTGCACAAGACAGTGCGATGTAGGGGTGAATGCACAAAATAGTGCAATGCAGGTGCATAAGTCAGTGCGATGCAGGTTGAAATGCACAAGACAGTGCTATGCAAGAGTAAATGCACAAAACAATGCTATACAGGTGCACAAGATAGTGCAATGTGGATTAAGTGCACAAAACAGTGCAATGCAATGCACTAACAAGTATAGGTAAGGGGCACAAGATAGTGCGATGCAATGCACTAACAAGTATAGGTAAGGTGCACAAGATAGCGCGATGCAATGCACTAACAAGTGCAGGAAAGGTGCGCGAAATAGCGCGAGCAATGCACTAGCAGGTATAGGTAAGGTGCGCAAGATAGCACGATGCAATGCACTAACAAGTGCAGGAAAGGTGCGCGAAACAGTGCGAGCAATGCACTAACAGGTATAGGTAAGGTGCGCAAGATAGCGCGATGCAATGCACTAACAAGTGCAGGAAAGGTGCGCAACACAGCATGAGCAATGGGAGATGTACATAATAATGCAAGTAGAGCGGTGCATAACAATGCGAGTGGAACGTGCATAACAATGCAAGTGAAAAGGTGCATAACAATGCAAGTAGAATGGTGCATAACAATACGAGTGAAACGTGCATAACAATGCGAGTAGAACGGTGCATAACAATGCGAGTGAAATGTGGATAACAATGTGAGTGAAACGTGCATGACAATGCAAGTGGAACGTGCATGACAATGCGAGTGAAACGTGCATAACAATGCGAGTGTAACGTGCATAACAAAGCAAATAAAGTGTGCATAACAATGCAAGTGGAACGTGCATAACAATGCAACTGAGGTGTGTAAAAGAATACAACTGGAACGTACGTGACAACGCAAGTGAAGAGGTGCATAACAATGCAACTGAAGTGTGCAAAACAATGCAACTGGAACGTGCATGACAATGCAAGTGAAGAGGTGCATAACAATGCAATTGAAGTGTGCAAAACAATGCAACTGGAGCATGCGTGACAACGCAAATGGAACGTGCATAACAATGCAAGTGGAGCGTGCATAACAATGTAGGTGTAACGTGCATAACAATGCAAATGAAGTGTGCATAACAATGCAAGTGAGGAGTGCATAACAATGCAAGTGGAACGTGCATAACAATGCAACTAAGGTATGCAAAACAATGCAACTGGAACGTGCGTGACAACATAAGTGAAGAGGTGCATAACAATGCAACTGAAGTGTGCAAAACAATGCAACTGGAACGTGCGTGACAACGCAAGTGAAGAGGCGCATAACAATGCAATTGAAGTGTGCAAAACAATGCAACTGGAGTGTGTGTGACAACGCAAATGGAACGTGCATAACAATGCAAGTGGAACGTGCATAACAATGTAGGTGTAACGTGCATAACAATGCAAATGAAGTGTTCATAACAATGCAAGTGAGGAGTGCATAACAATGCAAGTGGAACGCGCATAACAATGCAACTAAGGTATGCAAAACAATGCAACTAGAACGTGCATGACAACGCAAGTGAAGAGGTGCATAACAATGCAACTGAAGTGTGCAAAACAATGCAACTGGAATGTGCGTGACAATGCAAGTGAAGAGGTGCATAACAATGCAATTAAAGTGTGCAAAACAATGCAACTGGAATGTGCGTGACAACGCAAGTGAAGAGGTGCATAACAATGCAACAGAAACGTGCAAAACAATGCAACTGGATCGTGCGTGACAATGCAAGTGAAGAGGTGCACAACAATGCAACTGAAGTGTGCAAAACAATGCAACTAGAATGTGTGTGACAACGCAAGTGAAGAGGTGTATAACAATGCAACAGAAACGTGCAAAACAATGCAACTGGAGTGTGCATAACAATACAAATGAAGTGTGCATAACAATGCAGGTGTAACAGTGCATAACAATGCAAATGAAGTGTGTATAACAATGTAGGTGAAGTCTGCATAACAATACAACTAAAGTGGTGCATAACAATGCAACTAGAGTGTGCATAACAATGCAAGTGAGGCATGCATAGCAAGGCAAGTGCAAGAAATGTATGCTCCGTGCAACATTAAGATGCGCATTTCATGCCAGGGTGAGAAGTGCACATTCTATGCAAGCATAGACACCCCATTTTTGACCGACCTTAAGACTCAGACGTCGTCGTTTGAGCGCTCGATGATTGTGCATGTTTGTGCTCGTTTCGAGTTTCTGAGCTTTTTGGCTGAGTGCCTTGTCTCCAGGCCTCTGAACTCTTTGTGTTTTGGCTTGGTTTGTAGACCATGCCTTGTTTTCCCTTGCCTGGAGGGAGAGAGAGGTCTGTAGACCACTTTTCCCTCTTGTAGGCTAGTTTCTGGTTTCCGGAGACTTCGGTCGAGCGCCTTGTCTTGCTTCCTTTTTGGTTTGGTTTTGAACCAAACCTTGTTTTCCCTTCCCTGTAGGGAGAGAGAGGTCTTGTAGACCACCTTTTTGTGGTCATAGACCACTTTTCCCTCCTGTAGACTAGTTTCCGATTTCCGGAGCCTTCGGTCGCGCGCCTTGTCTCGAGACCGCTTACCGCTCTCCTTTTGGCCTGGTTTTCGAACCATGCCTTGTTGCCTTGGTCTAGAGGGACACAGAGGTCTTGGAGATCACTTTTTGTGGTGGTAGACTACTTTTCCCTCGTAGACCACTTTTGGTGCCCATAGACTAGTTTTCGAGGCTTTCGGCTGCGCGCCTCGACCCCTGGACTCTTGTCTTGCATCCTTTTTGGTTTGTTTTTTGGCACAAACCTCGCTTTCCTTGCTTGGAGGGTGGGATGAGGGTTGGAGACCAGTTTTTCTCCTTGAAAACCACTTTTCTTCCCCGCCAGCCGATTTTCTAGTCGGCCAACTGGTCTTGGTGGCCTTTGGACCACAAAAAGGGGTCGGCAGCCATGCCACCACCTTGCTTTCTTGGTGCAGACCACCTCTCCCCCCTTGTCGACCACTTGGTCTCCTTGGAGACCAAGAAAAGTGGCTGGCCGACCAGTGCAAGTAGCTGGCTGACCACTTCAACTGGTCGGTCGCTTTCCTGCATCTTTCTGAAGATATTTTCTTGCCAGCTGTTGGGCACAGAAACCATCCTCCATACATTCAATCATGTTCAACAAGCTTGAGGCTTGATTTTCTATAAGAGGGAAGGCTCTCTCTCTTGTGTCAGGTTCAGAAAATTGCTTAGGAGATATACATACACATTTATCTCTATTTTGCTCTTCTCTCTTCATATTTGTGCTAGAAAGTACTTATTCTTCACACTTTTACACACAAACACATAGTGAAACACCATACACTTGTTGTTGAGGCACCTTGAAGCTGGTTTTGGAGTTTTTGGATTGCTTTTGGTCCAGAAAAAGCTGCTAGAGTTGCCTCCTTGAAGTTGTTCTACAAGGGTGAGTCACTAGCCCTCTTTTAAGCTTTGTGTTCGTTGCTTACTTAACCTTATTTGCATGCTTATTTTGGCTTAACTTCCTACTACAAAAAGTTCTAATTTTTAATGCTTAACATGTTTGTTTGAGGCTTTGTTGGTGTTGGGGTGATCTACTCCCTTGCATGCCTTATTTGCTAGGCTTTTGAGCCATCTCTTTAGGTTTTTGTTTTAGTCTTTGCATGACCTTTCTACCACTGAATTCCAAAGGAATTTCAGTGGTGGAAAGTGTGTTTTGAGGTCTTAAATAGAAGGGGGTTGTCCGCCCTCCTCTTCTCTTGTTTGCTTGTATTTGTGGCTCACCAAGTTAGTATGTTTTCTATCTCTTTGAGGCTCCATTTTAGCATGTTTTAGGCTTTTTTTTTGCCATGATATAACACTTTTTTGGCTTGGTTTGATCACATCATGCATGCTCCTTGCACTTGTAGTGCAAATTCTTTCACTAGCCTAACATGCATCATGCTTTTGACCATCATTCTAGTATGCTTTTGGCTCTACTCAAAGAAGCTTTTGTTCATGTTTTACCATGCTTGAGCTCCAATTTATGTTGTTTTGGTCATGCATGCCTTGCTTTGTATAGCCATAGTGCATTCTAGCTCACTAGCCTTGAGTTTCCAAGTCACTAGCATGCATTGCTTAGGCTATTTACATGATTTAGCATCATTTGGTATGTGATTTCAGTACATGTAGTGTGGCCATACACTCACATCTTTCACTCTTTCAATGCTTTGGAGGGTTGGTGCTTTGTGCCTTAAGTACGAGCCATTGTGCATGCCATCTTGCCTAGCCTTTTGGGCCACCATTTCAGTGTGTATTTGGTCCTATTTTGCCATGATACAACTTTGATTTTTGTTGGTTAAGTCATCTCATGCTTGGTTTTGGTAGGCTCCTTGTTGGCCTTGCATGCTTATTGTTTTGGACTTTTCATGCTAGCTTGTTTTGGCTACACTCCATGCATGTTTTAGCCTTGATTTGACATGCTCTAGGACTGTTTTCGGGTTGTATTGGCCATATGCTTCATGTATTGCATAGCTATAGTGTAAGTGCCTATGCTAGTTTCAAGCTTTGAGTCTCCTAGCATGCTTCATTTGTAACATGTACATGATTTGGCATCATTTCACATGTTATTTCAGAGGATGTAGCATTGCTATGTTCTCACTTCTTTCAACCTTTGAGTGCTTTTAAGGGTCATGCAATGTTGTCTTGTTTGTGGCCTAATGTGTATGCATGCTTGTTTAGACCTTTGAGCTCCCATCTCAGCATGATTTGGTCTTTGTTTTGACCTATTTAAGCTCTGTCCATGGTTAGTTCAATCATTATTGCCATGTGTTGCATGCCTCTTATGTAATTCCTTGTAGTAGCCTTGTGCCTTAAGGCCTCTTGCATGCTATCTTTGAGCTATTTGGATGATTTGGCATCATTTACAACTTGATTTCAGAGCATATAGTATTGTCACACTTCCATGTTTCTCACTCCTTGAGCACTTTTAAGAGTTGTGCTCTTATGCTTAATTGGTGAGTCAATGCATGTGCATACATCTTCTTGCCTTTCATACCATCCTTTCATAGCATTATGGCCACTATTTTGGGCATGATTGAGGTCTGTCTATATTCGGTTTAAGTCCATTGAGCATGTTGTTCGAATGTTGTTGTTTGCATTGTGTTTGCATGTTGTTTGCATGTGCATTCATTGCATTGAGTTTGCATGCCATTAGCTTTGTTAAGTTGATCATGTTTCATTGCATTGTGTTTGGGTAGGGTGTTAGTCCAGACACGAGAAACGAGAGACGTTTTATACTTGAAGTAATGAAATGTGCCTTATTTCTCGGTCGCCGACCCTCTTGATCATGCATGATAGAGCTTAAGGCCCCTTAAGTGTTATTTGTGCATTCATTTATGTTGAATTGTGCAATCTTGGCTTCTCGGCCATCGTGCATTGCAATGCTCGGTTGGTGGCCTGAGAGTCGAGAACCGCACTCCCTTGAGCTCATGAAATGATAGGGGGGTGGTTGTGCACACATATCTTGCAAATACATTGTCGTGCCCCTTCTTGTTCTCTGTTGCAGCAAACTGGAAGTGTGCAGAATTTTCTGGTCGGCAGCCCAGTAAGAGTGGATGGCCGACCACTTTTTCTAGCCTGCAACAACGGTAAGTGGTCGGCAGGTGGTTGGCAACACCAATAAGTGGTCAACAATGCTTTTGGAGGTGCCCATGATGGAGTAGAAGCTATCTGGAGCTTTGTACAGTGTTCTGAGAACAAATGCAACCAGAGGCAAGTTGGGGCATAGCGATGGATTTCCGAACGAGGCGACCTAGCATGCATGCGCTTCTCGCCTCGAGGCTCCTTTTAATTGCTTTGCTTAGCTAGTTAGCTATTCGGTTTTGTACTTAAGTAGTTAACGCAATTAGCTATTCATTTGTGTTGTAATAATTAGTTAACTTGTTAGTTAATTAGTTTCGTTTTGTAATAATTAGTTTAATTAGCTTAGATTAGCTAGTTAGCTTATTATTCGGACCCTCCGTCGAGAGGGCACAACTGTTGTAATAAGCGTGCGTGTGTGTGATGCATGTCTTCCAATGCCACGTCTTTCTCTCTTTTACTTATCAGCTTTCGGTGGTTAGTTTAGGGCATATTTCAATTAGCATACTTATGCTTTGCATGCGTGCATCATTTATTCGTATTGCATGCATCGAGCTCGGTGCATCATTCAAACTACATTGTATTTCAATTCCTATTTGAATACATGTATCAAATGCCGTATTCATATGCCATCTTAGATAGATGAGCCTACTTAGTTGCATTTTGCATGTGTTGCATTAGGCATTATTGACATAGCTAGGATCATGCATTGATTACTAACTAGTTTTCTTTTTTGGCTCGGAGTATACTGTAAGTGTTTATGCTTTAGCATTCTTGCATGTATGTAAGTGACTGCCATGATAGCATGCTTGCCATGTGGCTAACTGCTTAAGTGATTAACTGCATAAATGCCTGTGGGTGAAGGCTCGATTGTCTGAATTGGAACAATTCGATGATTGTGAGTTTTAAGCCCACTTGAAGTGGCAAATCATCATGTTTTAAGCCCACTTGAGGGTGGCAAAATCCATAACTTAGCCTACTTGCAAGTAGCATCTTCAAACCATTTTCGAAAAAACAAACATGAGATGTTTTGTTCCAATCCGCGTGATTGAGTCTATACTTGTATGCTGTGCGCATCACATAGTAAGGTCAACTAATAAATTGGAATAAGAACACATGTGTTTTCAAAAATAACATATCATGTTAGTAGTGGCCGATCCTTCAATGGGGCGAATGGGGGTGCTCATTGCATGACCTTCCCCTCTCTTACCCAAGTTCCCGAGCTGAGGCAACTTTGGTGATGACGAACACGTGGCCTTAGGCACGAGTCAGGGTTTCCTAGATTTTCCCAAAATAAAATATTTAGGTGGCGACTCTAAAATCTGGCAAAGCAGTCCATGTTTGGCACTTCTTGATTAAAATCAGTTTTCCAAAACGATTTGCTGGATTTGGACTCTTTGGTGATTTATCCGTCTTATATTGCATTTTGTGAGATTAGATTCAGAACCATGACATGAGTCTGAACTGTAGTAGCTAAGAACTACAATTCGCGCCCTCGCGCACGTAGCGGAGTTCCGAGCAGTCTACAGTTTCTGGCGACTCTGTTGGGGATTTAGAGAACTTGACTCAGACTCATGATATGTTGTTTTGTTTACACTTATGTGTTTCTTTGCATTGTATTTGCATAGGTGCGCCTAGGACACCGTGTTTGCCATCTGCTATTCCTGAACAGTTTGTCGGAGGTTGCGTGCCATAAGGTTGACCGATTGCAGGCTCTGCCACAATAGGAACACAAACCTCGGTTTTTACCGAGGCACCCTTTTGACCATTCGACCTAGTGCATATCGGAATCCATAGTGACTATTCCAAACTAGAACAGGTTGCTTACCCGATTGTAGGTTGTTTGAAACCGTTGTGTGCGTAGTGAAACCCTAGCTCCTGACAAGATAGGACAGGGAAACCCTACCCCTCCATAGGGGTGCTTTGGCTCTTGCTTGCTATGTGCTTTTAGAGTGTGCCTCTACAGAGAATGCATGTATCAGTTTGCAAGTCTGGGTATCAAGCCTGAGGGCATCAATATTTTAGGGGAATCAATTTTACCTGAGGGTATCAGTTTACAGGCAGAATTTTGGGCAGAATTCTGTAGGGGGCACAGTCATTCAAGCTTTGCTCACATCTGTTTTGGTGAAATCAGGTTGAGATGCCGCCTATTTTCTTTTTGCAGGGTAGTCTTGGAACCATAGCTTCAGAAGGCTCCAATATCCCCCGAGTACACCGGACTTGTGTTGATAGAGTTTGTCAGGTCAGAGATTCAATCCAAGGGCAACCAGTGTTCCTTCGCTGAGGCAAGGCAAAGAAAGGCCAGTCAGGGCTCACCGGTTCATCTGATCCGATAGTCACCAATGACCTCACCTTTGTCCAAACTTAGCAGGCCATGATGGCACAAAATTCGGAAGAAGTTGTGGCCATGGTAGCATCATTAAACCAGGGAATCGCCATGCAGGGTGAGATTGATGCCGAAATGCAACGCCCATCTGGGGCACCTGCCACACATTCGGTCTCGAAACCCCAATCATCTCAAACCTGTGAACCCACTACTTCTGAGCTAATGAGAATGATTAAAGATCTTCAGAGAACAGTGGCGGATTTAGCCTTGGGAGTTCTGGCTCCATCATTAACCACAACACCTACCAGGGATTTCACGCCAAAAGGCTCCTCAATCTTGGGACGGGTTGCATTGGAAGAAGACCAATCCCTTGGCAAAGTGGAGGTGAGTGGTAAGAACAAGGTCGGGGCAGACATTGGTCCCCATGAACACCTTCTTTGGGTTGTTGAGGCTTTGAAAGCCGAAGGACTAAACAAACAGCAAGTGCTGGCAGTCGTTGCAAAGATTATGGATGTCACTTTTGCCACTCAGAATGAGAGCAGTCTGAGTCAAGGGGCAAACCAGGGGAAGGGACATCGTACCTGAAACGTTCTTTCTAGCTCTAATCCTGTACTCGGAAGAAATCAGCAAACCAAGTCAGCACCTACCGACCCCTTTGCTAGTGCATCCAGCAAAAATCCACAAACCTCGAAGTACCAACCTTGAGGTCGAAGGGTCTTTCATGCCCTCTATATGCCTTTGTCCAAAGCTTTCGAAATCCTTGTTGGACAAGGCCATCTCAAACCTCTTGAGCCTCGGCCTCTCCCGAATCCCCTTCCAGCTAAGCATGATGTTGCCCAGTACTGTGCCTTCCATTAACAAACCGGTCATGGCACCGACAGTTGCTTTCATCTTCGCCACGAAATACAAGATTTGATTGACAACGAGGTCATTGTCGCACCAGGTCCTACAAAGTCTATCGGTACTGGATTGATGAGCTTGGGGGATAATGTGATATGATCAGGAGGATGAACCACCTGCGGATGGCACCCAGTTTGCTCCAGATGTGACGGATGGCCCGCACTGTTTTGAGCATTGTGCAAATGCTAGTTTTTGTACTTTCTGACTTGGGTATTGGGTCAGTTTTGTTGTGTTGTATTGAGTCAGTCTTTTTGTACTGAGTCAGTTGCGTTTGTCTTGTTGTATCGAGTTAGTCCTGTTTTGTTAGAGTCGGGTGATTTCGGGGGTGTTACCTCGGACATCACTATCTTGTTTGGTGTTTGTCTTTCACACTCTTTTGAGTCTGTTTCTGCCATGGGGCCAGTTGCACCAGAAGATTTGAATGAAACAACAGTGATTTTCACACTCTTGTGTTTGTCTCTGCCTTGAGCCAGTTGTGCCAACAAATTTGAATGGAACGACAGTGCATTTTCACCTACTTTTCTGTGCCTTGAAATCATTGCATTGACCTGAGTTTTTCAAAACTTTTTGAACATTGTGATGAAAACAAAGAGGAAGGAATTCCTTGGGATTCGCAAAAATTTGATCAATTGAGAGAAAGAGAGGCATGCTAAGCCCTTAATGAATGAGATCATGCTTGTTAATGTGAGTACTGAAAAGGATCCTGGCTTGATCCAGATTGGTTCTACATTGTCTTTGGCGCGAGCGGTTAGTCGCTTTCTTAAAATATTTCAAAAAATGTTTTGCGCCGTCCTGCGAAGACCTGTGTGGAATCGCTCTTGAGATTGTGCAGCATAGGATCACTCTCAACCTCGAGAATCGACCCCTTGCTTTCAAACCTTGAACTTGGATTCAAAATGTTCAACAGCCAACTACGATAGGAGGCCCGTCAGGCCAGATTTGAAGCAGCCCTCGAACTAAGGGCAAAAATGTCAGACCAAAAAAGTCAGATGTGATCAAAGGAAGCTTGCAAAGCTAGATCAGAAGCAACCCTTGAACTAGAGGCAAAAATGTCAGATGTGCTCGAAGAGTCAAAAATTGGGACATTTCTCAAGCTAACGAAGATCGGCAAGAATGCCAAATCCCAGAAGAGAGGAAAGAACAAACTATTGCTGAAGGACAACTGAGTTCCTATCCATAACACTGGGGGCAATTCAGCCCCTATTAGATGGACTTTTACATCATCAGCGAACATCAACCATTCTCCTAGATTCAGATGGCTTCGAGATCTCAAAACCATTCGACATGGACAAAGCTACACTTTTACCCCTGAGAGGCTCGCTAGGCCGAAAACCTGAAAGAGCGACCCAGGCAAAAGTTAGAGCAAAAAAAAAAAAAAAGAACAAAAAAAGAAATGAAGAAAAAGAAAAGAAATGAATGAAAAGAAATGGAAAAAAGAAAAGAAGAAAAGAAAATAAGAAGAAGAAAAGAATTGAAAAGAAAAGAAGAACATAGCTCGCAAGGTTGAAAACCCAGAAAGGGCGGCCCTGGCAAAAGTTAGAGCGTAAAAGGAGAGGTTAATACCCGAGTGTACCTTAACCCCGAACTACGTAAGGCTTGATTCCCATTTGTGGGATACGTAGGCAACTTCATTCTGAAGTCCAGCCGTAAACACTTCAGATTCAACTGTCATGTCTATGAGATTGAACGGGTCATCTTTGTTGTTTTTGTATCCAAGAGTTTGGTTGTGATCGTCCCTTTGAGGACTGATTACAATGTGCTGCGATGCTATTGAAACGAGGGGAAACTTTCCGTTGCCATACAGTGTGCTGCGGTGCCATTCAGACAAGGGGCAACTTTCCATTGTCATGCAGTGCCATTTAGGCAAGGGGCAATTTTCCATTGTTTTGGATCTGAGGTTGTGCATCTCAAGGGTAAATTCCGTGTTGGTCAAGCAGTGGCCATTTGCAAAAATAGTTTTAAGAATTTTCACTGAGGTTAACTAATTCCCTTGAAAATTATTCCATTTTTTTTTTTCAAAACAGGACCATATCTTGGACCTAAAAAGGAAACTTTTCAGTGCTCATAACCTAACTTGCATGATTTGAAATCAAAAAATCGAACAAGCATGTTAATCTAACTCTCATGTTGGTCAAAATTGTTTTAGCAGAAAACCAAAACAAAAAATGGTCAAAATGATGAACTAGGGGCACAGTTGAGTCAAGCTTCCTATCTTTTCCCCATTGTCAACTTACTTGCCAGAAAGGGCACTCTACCTGCCAGGAAGGGCATTCTACCTGCCAGAAAAGGGCACAACTGAAGCTAACAGCAAAGGGCCAAAAGCTCTCTCATCCTCCGAGCAGCGAGGTATCAAGTCAAGTGCGAAGCACGAACTGGAAAAGGAGCAGGATATTTCACTCCCTTGTTCGAAAAGGTTTGGTCACATCCGAACTAGCCAAGGGCATCATCAATCGATGTTAGCTACAGATTTGCTACACACTCAGTTATAGTGCAACCCCTCTGTGGGAAAGTTCACTGTCATGAGCAGAAGAAGAAGAATCTAGTAGAATACTAGGGGCAAGAGCCCGTAACTTCTTGTTTGTCCATCAACCACCCGGGGGAGGGATAAAAAATGAGAGATTGAAGAATAGAGAGATGTGCACTGAGAGAAAAAGTGAGGAAAGGGCTTTTTCAGAAAAACAGAGCCTGAGGGCCGAGTGATGTGAGAATCACAAATGAGAAAGGGTGGGAAACAATACCCGGAGAAACAGGCTCCCTGTGCACATTTGAGTCTTGTGTTTTGTTGTGTTTTGTCTGTCTCGATTCTTGTTTTGAGTCGTTTCGAATGTCAATAGATGTGTTTAGATTGTTTTATCTTTGTTTTCCATTGTTGAGTCGTTTTGGCTGTGGTCAGTTGTATGCTCAATACCCGGTTGAGAATCCTTTTCTCATTTCAATTTCAAAAAAAATAAAAAATCGTTTTGTGCTCAGAGTGTCATGTTGTTCTCTACATTTGTGCGAAACAGGATTTGTTCTTTCATAAAACTACAGGGTTCAACCCAGGTCATGTGAGAATAGTAAAACCAGGACCTATCTGAAGCTATATAGGTTCCAGACTGCAAAGCAAAAGAAAAGAGGAAAAATCGGAGCATCTGAGTTTGTTTCCAATTCCGTGATTGTACTCCGGATGCACCTCCTCAGGCCTTGTCAATGCTCCGAAGTATGAGTGTACCTCTACCTCAAGCTCGAGTTCAAGTCTGTTTCAATGCCAGAATGGCGATCAGAAGTGCCCTCCCGAATACCAGTCCCTACTAGACGCATCTTGGCTATGTTTGCAATGAGTTCTTGGGAGACCAATTGCGACGGTGGAAACTAGAGTTCGAATGGCTGTTGCCTAGAATGCAAAGGTTCGGGATTTTCGAGACTAAAGTCTGGTTTAAATACCCAGGAGTGTATCCCCGGCTTGAAATCTGTATGGAAGCCCCATAGGTTGAGATAGCATGTATGCACCTCAATTCTGGATACTGAACCAACCTAGTCTGTCACCCCATTGGAGAATAGGGAAAGTTATGAATATGATCGGGAAGAAAAGTGGCATCTGTAGTTTTCACATGCAGGTGTTATCCCTTGCCAATATAAACAGGGTGTACCCTTTTCGAGCTGAGTGTGTTGCAAAGCCCTCCGAGAGATAAATCGGAGGCACCAAAGTATATGTTTGATGCCCCTCTATTGCATAGAATGTGCACTTTCATATACACTTCTGTTGCATGCATGCCGCGCATCGTTATGATTCATGCATAGAATATGCTTGCTTTCGTTTCTGCATAGAATATGCTTTCAATGTTGCATATAATATGCATGTCTCTTGCATAGAATATGTTTTCTTTCAATATTGCATAGAATATGCTCTTGTTTCATACATAGAAAATGCCCCCATACTTGTATAGAAAATGCTCATATCTTTTGCATAGAAAATGCACTCTTCCATACTTGCATAGAAAATGCATTTTATCGCACTTTTTTGTGCATCTCGCTCGCACTGTTTTGTGCACTTAAACTTTGTATCTCACTCGCACTGTCTCGTGCACTTACTTTTTGTATCTCACTCACGCTGTTTAGCGCATCGCACTGTTTTGTGCACTTATCACACGGGCTCTCTTGCGCATCGCACTGTTTTGTGCACTTATCACTCGCGTTGTTTAGCACATCGCACTGTTTTGTGTAGTTTATACTCGCACTTTCTTGCGCATCACACTTCTTGTGCATTTCATTACATGCTCTCTCTCATCTTGCATGGAAAATGCTTGTAGCAATTGTTAGTGCATTGCTTGCGCTATTTTGCGCACCTTTCTTGCACCTGTTAGTGCATTGCTCGCGCTATTTTGCGCACCTTTCTTGCACCTGTTAGTGCATTGCTTGCGCTTTCTTGCGCACCTTACCTGTATTGTTATGCACGCTTCACTTGCATTGTTATGCACCCTTCCACCCGTATTGTCATGCACACTTTACCCACATTGTTATGCACCCTTCCACCCGCATTGTCATACACTCTTCACATGCGTTGTCATGCACGTTCCACCCACATTGTTATGCACCCTTCCACCCGCATTGTCATACACTCTTCACATGCATTGTCACGCACGTTCCACCCGCATTGTTATTCACCCTTCCATACGCATTGTCATGTACTCTTCACATGCGGTGTCACGCACATTCCACCTGCATTGTTATGCACCCTTCCACCCGTATTGTTATGCACTCTTCACATGCGTTGTCACGCACGTTCCACCTGCATTGTTATAAACCCTTCCACTCGCGTGCACATGCGTTGTCACGCACGTTCCACCTGCATTGTTATGCACCCTTCCATCCGCATTGTCATGCACTCTTCACATGCGTTGTCACGCACGTTCCACCCGCATTGTTATGCACCCTTCCACCAGCATTGTTATGCACTCTTCACATGCGTTGTCACACACGTTCCACTTGCATTGTTATGCACCCTTCCACTCGCATTGTTACGCACTCTTCACATGCATTGTCACGCACGTTCCACTTGCATTGTTATGCACCTTTTCACTTGCATTGTTATGCACCTTTTCACATGCATTGCTATGCATATTTCCATCGACATCATATATGCATGCGTTTATCTTGTGTTGATATTGTATCTTGATATAGCGTTGATCATGTGTTCCCATTATATTGTACGTGTCAAAATCTCTCTTTTGTTCACGCGTTTGGATAACTGCGCTTTCTTGCACAGTCATTCTCCTTGTGCATTTGATACGCTAGGAGGTGTTTTGTTTAAGACTCCGGGTGTTCTCGGTAGTCGCTTTTAGCCTTCTCTGTGTGAGACGCAGTGAGAGTTGCATAATTTTCTTACATCCTCTCTACATGAGATGTAGTTTGGTTTGTGTTTACTTGCTTGCATAGCATTCGCTTAAAATATTGCATTTATTTTCCATATTTGCTTCATTACAGCTTTCTTTGTATGATCATAAGTTATGTTCAGCATTGTGCATGTCATTTGCATCTTGCCCCTGCCTGCGGGCCCATCTCTTTGTTATCTTGCCTGTTTGTTTAAGTCTTCGGCCTTGTCAAAAATGGGTCGTCTTTGGGCTTTGACATTCACTCCGGCCACTTCTTGACATCCGAGTTCTGTCAAAGAGGGGCAACTGTAGACACCCCATTTTTGACCGATCTTAAGACTCAGACATCGTCGTTTGAGCGCTCGATGATTGTGCATGTTTGTTCTCGTTTCGAGTTTCCGGGGTTTTCGGCTGATGCCTTGCCTCCGGGCCTTTGAACTCTTTCTGTTTTGGCTTAGTTTGTAGACCACGCCTTGTTTTCCCTTGCCTGGAGAGAGAGAGAGAGGTCTGTAGACCACTTTTCCCTCTTGTAGGCTAGTTTTCGATTTCCAGAGACTTCGGCCGAGCACCTTGTCTTGCTTCCATTTTGGTTTGGTTTTGAACCAAACCTTGTTTCCCTTCCCTGGAGGGAGAGAGAGGTCTTGTAGACCACCTTTTTGTGGTCGTAGACCACTTTTCCCTCCTGTAGACTAGTTTCCGATTTCCGGAGCCTTCGGTCGCGCGTCTTGTCTCGGGACCGCTTACCGTTCTCCTTTTGGCCTGGTTTTCGAACCATGCCTTGTTACCTTGGTCTAGAGGGACACAGAGGTCTTGGAGACCACTTTTTGTGGTTGTAGACCACTTTTGGTGCCCGTAGACTAGTTTTCGAGGCTTCTGGCTGCGCGCCTCGACCACCGGACTCTTGTCTTGCATCCTTTTTGGTTTCTTTTTGGCGCAAACCTTGTTTTCCTTGCTTGGAGGGTGGAATTAGGGTTGGAGATTAGTTTCTCTTCCTGAAAACCACTTTTCTTCCCTACCAGCCAGTTTTCTGGTTGGCCAACTGGTCTTGGTGGCCTTTGGACCATCAAAAGTGGTCGGCAGCTATGCCACCACCTTGCTTTCTTGGTGTAGACCACCTCTCCCCCCTTGCCGACCACTTAGTCTCCTTGCAGACTAGAAAAAGTGGCTGGTCGAGCAGTGCAAGTAGCTGGCCGACCACTTCAGCTGGTCAGCAGCTTTCCTCCATCTTTCTAAAGATATTTTCTTGCCAGCTGTACCAACTGTTGGGCACAGAAACCATCCTCCATACACGTATAGAGGGATTGCATCTAGCTTCAAGCTTGTTCAACAAGCTTGAGGCTTGATTTTCTATAAGAGAGAAGCCTCTCTCTCTTGTCTCAGGTTTAGAAAATTGCTTAGGAGATATACATACACATATATCTCTATTTTGCTCTTCTCTCTTCATATTTGTGCTAGAAAGTGCTTATTCCTCACACTTTTGCACACAAACACATAGTGAAACACCATACACTTGTTGCTGAGGCACCTTGAAGCTGGTTTTGGAGTTTTTGGATTGCTTTTGTTCCAAAAAAAGCTGTTGGAGTTGCCTCCTTGAAGTTGTTCTACAAGGGTGAGTCACTAGCTCTCTTTTAAGCTTTGTGTTTGTTGCTTACTTAGCCTTATTTGCATGCTTATTTTGGCTTAACTTCCTACTACAAAAAGTTCTGATTTTTATTGCTTAACATGTTTGTTTGAGGCTTTGTTGGTGTTGGGAGTGATCTACTCCTTTGCATGCCTTATTTGCTAGGCTTTTGAGCCATCTCTTTAGGCTTTTGTTTTAGCCTTTGCATGACCTTTCTACCACTAAATTCTAGAGGAATATCAGTGGTGGAAAGTGTGTTTTTAGGTCTTAAATAGGAGGGGTTGTCCCCTCCTCTTCTCTTGTTTGCTTGTATTTATGGCTCACCAAGTTTGTATGTTTTCTACCTCTTTGAGGCTCCATTTCAGCATGTTTTAGGCTTTGTTTTTCCATGATATAATACTTTTTTGGCTTGGTTTGATCACATCATGCATGCTCCTTGCACTTGTAGTGCAAATCCTTTCACTAGCCTAACATGCATCATGCTTTTGACCATCATTCTAGCATGCTTTTGGTTCTACTCAAAGAAGCTTTTGTTAATATTTTACCATGATTGAGCTCTAATTTATGTTGTTTTGGTCATGCATGCCTTGCTTTGTATAGCCATAGTGCATTCTAGCTCACTAGCCTTGAGTTTTCAAGTCACTAGCATGCATTGCTTGAGCTATTTACATGATTTGGCATCATTTGGTATGTGATTTCAGTACATGTAGTGTGTCCATACACACACATCTTTCACTCTTTCAATGCTTTGGAGGGTTGGTGCTTTGTGCCTTAAGTACGAGCCATTGTGCATGCCATCTTGCCTAGCCTTTTGGGCCACCATTTCAGTGTGTATTTGGTCCTATTTTGCCATGATACAACTCTTATTTTTGTTGGTTAAGTCATCTCATGCTTGGTTTTGGTAGGCGCAGTGTAATCCTCCTTGTTGGCCTTGCATGCTTATTGTTTTGGGTTCTTCATGCTGGCTTGTTTTGGCTACACTCTGTGCATGTTTTAGCCTTCATTTGACATGCTCTGGGACTGTTTTGCGTTGTATTGGCCATATGCTTCATGTATTGCATAGCTATAGTGTAAGTGCCTATGCTAGTTTCAAGCTTTGAGTGTCCTAGCATGCTTCATTTGTAACATGTACATGATTTGGCATCATTTCACATGTTATTTTAAAGGATATAGCATTGCCATGTTCTCACTTCTTTCAACCTTTGAGTGCTTTTAAGGGTCATGCATTGTTGTCTTGTTTGTGGCCTAATGTGTATGCATGCTTGTTTAGACCTTTGAGCTCCCATCTCAGCATGATTTGGTCTTTGTTTTGACCTATTTAAGCTCTATCCATGGTTAGTTCAATCATTGGTGCCATGTGTTGCATGCCTCTTGTGTAATTCCTTGTAGTAGCCTTGTGCCTTAAGGCCTCTTGCATGCTATCTTTGAGCTATTTGGATGATTTGGCATCATTTAATACTTGATTTCAGAGCATATAGTATTCTCACACTTCCATGTTTGTCACTCCTTGAGCACTTTTGAGAGTTGTGCTCTTATGCTTAATTGGTGAGTCAATGCATGTGTATACATCTTCTTGCCATTCATACCATCTTTCATAGCATTATGGCCACTGCTTTGGGCATGATTGAGGTCTATCTATATTCAGTTTAAGTCCATTGAGCATGTTGTTCGAATGTTGTTGTCTGCATTGTGTTTGCATGCTGTTTGCATGTGCATGCATTGCATTGAGTTTGCATGCCATTAGCTTTGTTAAGTTGATCATGTTTCATTGCATTGTGTTTGGGTAGGGTGTTAGTCCAGACACGAGAAACGAGGGACGTTCATACTTGAAGTAATGAAATGTGCCTTATTTCTCGGTCGCCGACCCTCTTGATCATGCATGATAGAGGTTAAGGACCCTTAAGTGTTATTTGTGCATTCATTTACATTAAATTGTGCAATCTTGGCTTCTCGGCCATTGTGCATTGCGATGCTCGGTTGGTGGCCTGAGAGTCGAGAACCGCACTTCCTTGAGCTCATGAAATGATAGGGGGTGGTTGTGCACACATATCTTGCAAATACATTGTCGTGCCCCTTCTTGTTCTCTGTTGCAGCAAACTGGAAGTGTGCAGAATTTTCTGGTCGGCAGACCAGTAAGAGCGGCTGGCCGACCACTTTTTCTGGCCTGCAACACAGGTAAGTGGTCAGCAGGTGGTTGGCAACACCAATAAGTGGTCGGCCATGCTTCTGGAGGTGCCCATGATGGAGTAGAAGCTATCTGGAGCTTTGTACAGTGTTCTGAGAACAAATGCAACCAGAGGCAAGTTGGGGCATAGCGATGGATTTCCGAACGAGGCGACCGAGCATGCATGCGCTTCTCGCCCCGAGGCTCCTTTTAATTGCTTTGTTTAGCTAGTTAGCTATTTGGTTTTGTACTTAAGTAGTTAATGCAATTAGCTAGTCATTTGTGTTGTAATAATTAGTTAACTTGTTAGTTAATTAGTTTCATTTTGTAATAATTAGGTTAATTAGCTTAGATTAGCTAGTTAGCTTATTATTCGGACCCTCAGTCGAGAGGGCACAATTGTTGTAATAAGTGTGCGTGTGTGTGATGCATGTCTTCCAACCCGATGTCTTTCTCCGTTTTACTTATCAGCTTTCGGTGGTTAGTTTAGGGCATATTTCAATTAGCATACTTATGCTTTGCATGCGTGCATCATTCATTCGTATTGCATGCACCGGGCTCGGTGCATCATTCAAACTGCATTGTATTTCAATTCCTATTTGAATACATGTATCAAATTCCGTATTCATATGCCATCTTAGATAGCCGAGCCTACTTAGTTGTATTTTGCATGTGTTGCATTAGGCATTATTGACATAGCTAGGATCATGCATTGATTACTAACTAGTTTTCTTTTTTGGCTCGGAGTACACTGTAAGTGTTTATGCTTTAGCATCCTTACATGTATGTAAGTGACTGCCATGATAGCATGCTTGCCATGAGGCTAACTGCTTAAGTGATTAACTGTATGAATGCCTGTAGGTGAAGGCTCGATTGCCTAAATTGGAACAACTCGACGATTGTGAGTTTTAAGCCCACTTGAGGGTGGCAAAATCCACGACTTAGCCTACTTGCAAGTAGCATCTTGAAACCATTTTCGAAAAAACAAACATGAGATATTTTGTTCCAATCCGCGTGATTGAGTCTATACTTGTATGCTGTGCGCATCACATAGTAAGGTTAGCTAATAAATCGGAATAAGAACACGTGTTTTCAAAAACAACATATCAAGTTTGTAGTGGCCGATCCTTCGATCGGGCGAGCAGCGATGCTCATTGCATGACCTTCCTGTAGACGTCCCCGAACGTCCCGGGAGGGAATCCCGTTTTGTTCATTGGGCTCACTACAGTTCAGGACTCAATGTCACGGTCCTGTATCTAATCTCGCAAAGTGCAATGCAAGACTGATGAATCATCAAGGAGTCCAAATCCGACAAATCGTTTTTGAAAACAGATTTTTTGAAAGAAGTGCCAAACATGGACTGCATTGCCAGATACAGAGTCGCCACCTAAATATTTATTTTGGGGGAATTTAGGAATCCCAGACTCGTTGCCTAAGGCCACGTGTCCATCATCACCAAAGTTGCCTCAGCTCGGGAACTTGGGTACGATTGGGGAAGGTCACTTCGTGAGCACCCCCGCTCGCCCGATCAAAGATCGGCCTCTAATAACCATGATATCGAGTTTTGAAAACATTATGTGCTCTTATTCCGGTTATTAGCCTAGAATTACTATGTGATGCGCACAGGATACAAGTATAGACTGGGTCGCCTGAATTGGAACAAAACATCTCATGTTCGTTTTGAAAAATGGTTTGAAGGTGCTACTCGCAAGTAGGCTAAGACGTGGATTTTGCCACCCTCGGGTGGGCTTAGAAAACATGATTTTGCCACTCTCAAGTAGGCTTAAAACTCTCAATTGGTGAATTGTTCAAATTCAAATAACCCAACCTTCACTCACAGGCATTCAAGCAGTTATATCACATAAACACATAGCCTCATGGTAAGCATGCTATCATGGCAGTCACTCACACGCATGCAAGGATGCTAAAGCATAAACACTTACCGAGTACTCCGAGATAAAGAAAGAAACTAATTAGAAAACATGTATGAATCCTAACTATGCTAAAATGTCTAATGCAACACATGCAAGAATGCAACTAGGAATAGGCTCGGCTATCCTAAACATGGCATATGAAATGCAACAGATAACATGTATTCAACTTGGAATTGAAATACAATGCAGTTAGTATGATGCGCCGAGCCCGGTGCATGCAAGGCAGATGAATGGATGCAAACATACGAGCATAAGTATGCTAATTGAAACATGCCCTAAAACTAACCATCATAAGCTGGTAAATAAAAGGGAGAAAGACGTGGGGTTAGAAGACATACATTACACACACGCACACTTATTACAACATTGCCCTCTCTTGGAGGGTCCGAATAAATAATACGCAACCGAAAGAATAACGAATTACAGCTAATTATTACATAACCCTAATTAATTAACAAATTAACTAAGATAAATAAGCTAGCATGCAAATTTAAATAAAAACGGACTGCCTCAGCTTTGTTCTGAATGATAGGGATGCATGCATGCTCGGGCTGCCTTGTCAGAAAATCCATCACGATGCCCCGATTTGCCTCTGTTTGCAACTGGTCTCGGAACACTGTACAAAGCTCCAGAAGGCTACTGACCAGTTTTTGCTGCTGGTTTCCAGTTTGCTGCAACAAAGAGCAAGAAAGGGGCATGGCAAAGTATTTTCAACATATGTATGCATGGCCACTCTCCCCATCATTGCATAAGCTCTAGGGACTGTAGTCCTCGATCCTCGTGCCACCAATCACGCATCCCGATGCATGATGGCCGGGGAGTCGAATTGCACGACTCAATATGAAATGGATGCACACATAAACACAACAAGGCTTAAACTCCATCATGGGTAATCTGGAGTCGACAACCGAGAATTGAGGCACGTTTCGTTACTTGGAGTACGAAACGTCCCTCGTTTCCCGTGTTTGGACTAAACCCTATTCCAAACACAATGCAATATACATGGCATGCACGATGCGACTCGGACTATGCAACCTAAATGCAATGCGACTAAATGATGCAAACATGCAGAGAATGACATGCAAACATGCTGCTAGCATACACAATGCTATGAACTACATGGCATACTCGATGCAAGACACCTTATTCAACAATATGACAACATATGATTAGCATACACAATGCGAATATCAAATGGCATACTCGATGCAACGAATGTTATGACTAGAATGGCATACACAATGCAAGATGGACTTAAACCAAGATGGGTGAGCCTCAGCCATACCCAAATCAGTGGCTAAACATGATGAAATGAAGTAACAACACTCATGCAAACATGCCCAAATGCAAGGGACCAAAACTAAGGCACCAAGTGCAACTCTACCAAGGCATGGCAAGCATGTAACATAGCATACAACAACACATTTTCCAGCTCTGAAATGACATACGAAAGGGTCCCGAATCATGCAAACACCTCACACAATGCATGCTAGGTGGCCCAAATACCGAAACTAGTGAAGTGGATTACACTAGAGGTATGCAAAGCGATGCTCAAATGACCAAACCACCCCCAAACAGTCCCTATGCAGACCAAAACAGTAGCAAATATGGACTAAAATGGTGGCTCAAAAGGCATGGAAATGAAGCTCATGCAATGGTCCGAAAATGAGGCAAACAAGCACAACTCTCAAATGCACTTAGGGAGTGGAAAACATGGGAACATGGCATAAGTATGAGGTCTAAAATAACATGCACAATGATGCCAAGACATGCAAACACCTCCATTCAAGCATGCAAGAGGCTACAAAACTCAAGGCTAGGCATGGATATTGAACTACAACCATGCATAGCATGCATCATTCGACCATGAGGCACAAAAACAGAGCTAAGGCAGTCCAAAAGATGCACAAAATCAAATTGAGGCATGGCCAAAAAGGGCTAGAATCAAGGGCCAAAACAACATGCAATACAAGCTAGTGAAGAGGGTTTACACTACAAGTATATTAAGCATTCAAGAGGCCACTAAACCAGAAAAATTCAGAGGTATAACATGCCAAATAAAACCCAAAAACTCACTGAAACATGGTCTATGCATGCAAGAATGAGATGCTCCTTTGATAGGCCATGAAGAGGGTTGTTCTACACATGCAAGATGGGCACCCAATATGACAAAACCACCTCTGGACAGAGGTTATTCAGGCCCTAAAACTCACTAAAAAGGGCCTGAAATAAGGCTAGGAAGCATGCAAATATAGGCTCCTTTGATATGCTATGAAGAGTGTTATTCTACACATGCAAGAGAGACACCTAATATGGCAAAAGTAGCTCTAGAAAAAGCTCATGTAGATCCTAAAACTCACCAAAAATGGCCTGAAACATGGCTTGGAAGCATGCACACATGGGCTCCCTTGTTAGGCCAAATATGCTAGAAAACAAAACAATGGGTGAGAGGGGTGGTGCTCAAAAACACATAATAACCATTGAAAATCCTCTAGATTTCAGTGGTCAAAAGGGCCAACAAAGCTCAATACAAAGGCCCTAATGCATGGCTCAAAACAAAGGCAAATGAAGCATGCAAGGGGGTAGATGGCCCCCAACAGAAAAAAGGTCTTAGACAAACATGTTAAGAAGATCAAAATAAGACTTTTTTCAGTTTATGAAAAAGCTCAAATATGCTTGCAAACTAGGCTAAGAGATGAAGCAAAATAAAGACCAAAAGAGGGAAAGAAGTGTTACCCTTGAAGCTCAGCAACTCCAGCAGCTTTGAGGCCAAAACCCAGACCTCCAAGACTTCTCAAGACCCTCCAAGAAGCTTAGGTTGGTGTTGGAGGTGTTGTGCTAGGAGGTGGTTTGCAAAAGGGGCAAGAACTATGGAGCTTTGAAGCTAAAATATAGAGACAAAGGGAGATATATAGTGTATGCCCCAAAACCAACTTCTGAACCTTTGCTAATGAAGGAGAGGCCCTCCTTTATAGCCAAAGAGGTTCAAAGCTTCTCAAAGAAGCTAAAATCCAAGCTTAAAGATCCTCCATACACGTGTATGGAGGATCCATTTTGTGCCTTCCAGCTGGCACAGTTGGCAACAACTCACAGAGACAAGACAGGAGGAAAGGGGCCGACCAGTCCAAAAGGGTCAAGTTGGAGAATGGTGGTCGGCAGCCCTAATTGGTTGTTGTAACAACGCCCGCGGGGGACCTCGCTACTGTTCGGACTCGAATTTGTCACGGTTCTAAATTTGAACCAAAGAGTCCAAATCCGGCAAATCGTTTTTGAAAACAGATTTTTGAAAGAAGTGCCAAACATGGACTGCTTCGCCAGATACGAAGTCGCCACCTAAATATTTTATGAATGGGGGAATTTAGGAAACCCTGACTCGGTGCCAAAGGACACGTGTCCGTCATCACCAAAGTTGCCTTGGCTCGGGAGCTTGGGTACGATTGGGGAAGGTCAGCTATGAGCACCCCCTCTCGCCCGATCCGAAGATCGGCCTCTACTAACCATGATATCTTGTTTTGAAAACATTATGTGTTCTTATTTCGGTTATTAGCCTAGAATTACTACGTTATGCGCACAGCAAACAAGTATAGACCAAATCGCCTAAATTTGAACAAAACATTTCATGTTTGTTTTGAAAAGGGTTTGCTACTTGCAAGTAGGCTAAAATGTAGATTTTGCCACCCTCAAGTGGGCTTTAGAAAAGATGGTTTTGCCACTAACTAGTGGGCTTAAAACTCTCAGTTTTAATGCATTATTCCAATTTAGGTAATTTGACCTCCATCCACAGGCATTCAAGCAGTTATATCACATAAGCAGCTAGCCTCATGGTAATTATGCTATTATGGCAACATTCACATGCATGCGATATGCTAAAGCATAAAAGCTTACCTAGTACTCCAAGCCAAAACGGAAACTACCTAGTACTCCAAGCATAAAAGCATGCGATATGATCCTAGTTCATGTTAAGATGGCTAATGCAACACATGCAAAATGCCACTATAATAGGCTCGGCTATCCTAAAGATGGCATGTGAAATGCTGCAACTAACAAGTACTCAACTTGGAATTGAAATACAAGTGCAATTAACATGATGTGCCGAGCCCGATGTATGTAAAGCAAATGTATGGATGCACGCATGCATAGCATAATGTATGCTAATTTACATATGCCCTAATACTAACCATTGAAAGAAGGTAAATAAAAGGGAAGAAAGACGTGGGGTTGGAAGACATACACACACGCACCCACACTTATTACCCAATTACCCTCGCTCGGAGGGTCCGAATAAATATTACAGTCCGAACAAATAATACTGAATTAATTAAATATTACAAAACTTCTAATTACTTAACAAAATAAATGCAGAAGAGAAAAGGCCACAGCCCCGCCTTGGAATGCGCGAATGATGCATGCTCGATCCCTCTTGCTCGGAAACCCGTTGCCATAGCACTACTGCCTCTGTTTTCACTACCTTGCTTCTCTGAAAACTGCCAAAGTCCCAGGGTGTCTTCAATGAGCACTGCAGAACACCATCGGCTAAGTGAAATGACCACCGGCCATGGTAAAATACCGTCGGCTGCTGATGAAGTTATCGGCCATTCGTTAATGGCCGGTCGGCACTAAATGTTGCCGGTCGGCAAAAACTTCCTGCAGAAAACAGTTTTGACAGCAACAGAGGACAGGTAGTGCATGGCATAGAATTTCAAGCACATGTAAGCATGGTCATGTTCCCTATCATGTATTGAACTCAGGGGAGCATGGTCCTTGATCCTTGGGCCATCAATTGTGCATGATAGCCTAAGGGACCAAACTTGCCATTCAATGTAAAATGCATGCAACACACAAATGAGGACCAAGACCTTATCATGTCAAAGTCAAGGGCCTCGGTGACCGAGGGTTGAGATGTGTTTCATCACTTGTAGTATGAACACCTCTCACCCTCACACTAGGTTTGACACCCCAAACCAAGCAATGCAATGCATGTTGTGCAAACATGGCTCAAAATGCCAACAAGAAGCTAAGATGCAAAACATGTCAAATGTGATGCAATGCAAACTATCATGCAAACAACATGGTAATGCCACTAGCATGCAACACTACAAGCAACACTACAATGCACACTAGATAGGCAAGTATGTAAAGAGGTGGGCATGCAACAATGCACAACCATAAGGATACCACAACATGCAATGTCATGAGCATACTACAAGATGCAAATATATGATCCATGGACTTACACTAAGATGAAGGACCCTCAGCCACACCCCAAAACAGTGGCCAAAAGTGATGGAATGATGGGCAAATACTCATGCAAACTTGCATACCAAAGAGCATAAGGCTAAGCATAAAAAGAAGCCTTCTACCACAACTATCATGACCACACATGGTATGAATGAAACAACCAAAAACAGAGTTTTAATGCATTAAAACACGCCCAAAACCCTCATGAATGGCAACCCAAGTGACTTAAACATACAAGCATGCACAATGCCCATTTCAAGGCACAAAACTACAACACCTCAAGGCATGAAAGGGATGATAAATGCTATCATACAAGCATGATATAGGGACTGGAATAGCATAAGAAGTGACTCCAAATCATTTAAACCTAACCAAAGCATGCTAATGGCTCACTCACTCAAGGCCAAAATTCTAGAATGCAAATGATCTATATAAAGCATGTCAAACATGACAAAAACAGTGGCCAACACACCTAAAGCATGACAAATCATGACCAAAAGCTTCAATAAGCTAAGCCAAATCATGAAGATATACTAGGCTAAACACATGGCACATTTCTAGGCAAGATAAGGAATTACAAAGCAAGTATAAGATGCATACTAAGGGCTACAAATCCAACCAAAGGCAGAGATATAACATGACTAAAAGACACCCAAAAACCTCTGAGATGGGACCAAAAACAACCAAGCATGCATGTTGCCCTTTAAGCCCAAAACAAAGGTAAAAGAAGGACAAGGGGAGAGGGGTGTCCCTCCCCTACACAAGACTTCAAAATCACTTCATCACCACTGAAAATCCACTGGATTTCAGTGATGAGTAGACCAACACAAACAAAGTAAACAAAGCTTAAAGAAAAGGGCACCAAAATAGGCCAAAAGAGGCCTTGGGGGGGGGGGGGGGGTTTCGACCCCCAATGCCAAAACACCCTTAATGAAAGATGTTAAGCATGAAAATACAAGACTTTTTTATGTTATACACAAAGCTTAAATCAGCATGCAAGACAGGTAGAAAACTAGTGCAAGATTGGGGAAACTAAAGCAAATGTCTCACCCTTGAAGAAACCTTGAAGAACAGATGATCCAGCCACCCTCTACTGATCAAAATCAGTCCAAAACCTCAACAAACAACCCTCAATGCCTCTCAAT
>JAPPVO010000003.1:34980985-35111950 GCA_030407325.1 Camellia japonica | reverse complement strand
GTGTTCGCCTGCTTAAAACTGTTGCATGTCTTGCTTCATTACAGCATCTGTGGCATGATTGTTAGTCATGCCCTTGCATCTTGCATATCGTTTGCATTTTGCCCCAGCCTTCAGGCGCATCTCTGCATGCTTATACTAATTTTTTGTCTGAGTCTTCGGCCTTGTCAAAAATGGGTCGTCTCTGGGCTTTGACATTCACTCCCGTCACTTTGTGACTTCTGAGTTCTGTCAAAGAGGGGCAACTGTAGACAACCCATTTTTGACCGTCCTCAAGACTTGGTTGTGCTTGTAGGTACACCCAACAACTGGTTCGATTGCTCGCCCAGCATTCGACTGTCGCGGCAGAACGGCACCGATTCGAGTTTCCCGGACCTTGTATCCTTTCTGCCTCATTTTTGGACCCTGACTAGGTCCTGCTAGAGTGGCCCTCATAGTGCACTGCTAGCCATGGCTTTTCCCCTGCCGGCCACTGATGAAGCCCTGCCGGCCATCAGTGTGGCACTGCCGGCCATTACTGATGGCCGGCACCCCCCCTATCTCAGCTGGTTTCCAGGCAGATCTTTTGAGCCTGCTGGATTTTCATTTGCTCCCCTCCATACACGTGTATGGAGCGATGGAAGCCTTGAAAAGCTTGTTCAAGAAGCTTTGGCTTTGCATTGTTCTATATAAGGAAGAGCCTTCTTCCTTATGCAGGGGTTCTAAGTTTTGAAGAGGAAAAAATCTGTCTCTCCCTATATTGTGTGTATTTTGTGCCTTAGAGTTGGATTTCTTTGCACTTTTGCACTACAACACCTAGATATACACCTCCATCCTCCATTCCAGCACGTTGGAAGCCATTTGAAGAGGTTGGAAGCTCAGAATCTTGGACCAAAACCTGCTGGAAAGCTGCTCTTCTAGGGTAAGTGGCTATTTCCCTCAAACTTGCACTTTCTTGCTTCATCTATAAGCCTTACTTCCAAGCATTTTTGGACTTTTTCATGAACTGAAAAAGATCATATTTTGAGCTCCTCTACATGTTTGATCAAGGACTCTTTGCTGTTTGAGGCCTCCTCCTACCACTTGTCTCTTTATCCCTCTTTTAGGCCTTTTTCTTGTATGATAGTTTGGCCTTATTTGTGATTATTTTCGTGGCTTGATGTAAACTGTGAAGTGCCTTGTTTTGAGCCCCTCTTCAACTTTGTTGAAGGGCTCTTTGCAATTTGGGGCCAACTTCTATCCCTTCCGCTTTGTCTCTCCTTTTAGGGCCACTTTTGCATGATAGATTAGCCCTACTTGTGATTATTTTCGAGATTTGATATAAACTGGAAAAAGTTTTTTTTGACCTCCTCTTTAAGATTGATTGAGGTCTCTTTTCTTTTTGGGGTCATCTTCCCCCATGCATGCTTTATCTCTTCATGTTTAGAGCCATACATGTGAGTATTTGCATTGGCCTTGTTTTGGCCTATTAGCCACTGAAATCCAGTGGATTTTCAGTGGCCTTGTTGTGTTCTTGAAGGCCAAAATTAGAGGGGGGTGACTCCCTCTCTCCTTATCTGGTTTGGTGGCCTTTTTGGCCTTCCAAAGAGACCCCATTTTGCATGCCTCTAGGCCTTGTTCCAGGAACTTTTTAGTGGGTTTTTGGACCCTCTTGAGCCATTTTCAGAGTTGGTTTGGTCTTCTTGATTGTCCATCTTGCATGTGCCTAATAATCCCTTGTGTGGCCCTCCAAAAAAGCCCCTCATTTTGGCATGCATTGGCCTCATTTCCATGATTATTTGGGCATATTTTGGCTTGTTTAGTTCACTGATTTTTGCTGGTTTGATGAGTTCTTACCTGCTTCATCCACTTGCCATGTAAACCATGTTTGCTGGCCAATCTTGCATGCTATGTTAGTCCATCATGCTAGCACCTTTTGGCCATGCTTTGAACTAGAAATGTTCATGTTTTGGGGTTGCCTTGCCTCTGTATTTATGCTTCTTAGTCAAATAATGCATGCTTTGTATAGCTGTAGTGTAATTAACCTTGCAAGCTTTGTGTTCCGGTGATTCACGCATGCTATCTTTGAGACATTTAGATGATTTGGCATCATTTAATGCTTCATTTCAGAGCATGTACCATTGTTAAATTCCCACTTCATCCATGCTTCAAGTGTCATGGAATGTCGTGCATCATTGCCTAGTTTAAGGCTTAGCTTGTATGCTTGAATGTCTAGGTGTTTGAGCCTTCATTCCAGCATGTTTAAGTCCTTGTTTAGGCTTAATTAAACTCTGTCCATGCTTAGTTCATGTGTTCGTGCCATGTATTGCATGCCTCCTTTGTATTGCTCTTTGCTAGCTTTCATGACTTAGGATCTTCGCATGCTTTACTTGTGTTATTTAAATGATTTGGCATCATTTATCATCTCATTTCAGTGCATATAGTGTTGTTACACTTGCACATTTGTCACTTCTTAGGCACTTTTGAGAGTTTCCCTTTTAGGCCCATTTGATGAACCTTTCGCATTTTGCATGCTTGAGTGTTTTGTGTGGCTTAATTCATCGCTATGGCTACTAATTTGGACCTAGTTGAGAGTTGTCCATCTTTTGTGTAAGCCCATTTTGCCATGTTGTCGCATGTTCGTTACATGTAGTATGTTGTTGCATACTCGCTTAGCTTTACATGCCTTGCATGTTCATATGTTCATATTGCATTTTGTCATAGGTTGTTACCTCACATCATGCTTATATGCTTGTTGCATGTTCGGTTTGATTGCATGTTTGCATACTTAGTTCATGTTGCATGTTTGCCATGCTTATGTGTTGCATTGCTTGGATTAAGTGTTAATTCGAGCACGAGGAACGAGGGGCGTTTCATACTTCAAGTGATGGAACGCGTCTTAATTCTCGGTCGCCGAAGCTCTTGATGATTCATGATAGAGTTCTAGGCTTTACTTGCTTTATTTGTGCATTTATTTTCATATTGATTTGCACAAGTTGGATCTTTGGCCATCATGCATCGGGATGTGTGATTGATGGTCGTGGATCCGACTTGGCCTCTCCCTTGATGTTTTGAGGTGATTTGGAGTGCCATAGTGCGTACATGTCCTTGGGAAATCCTCCATTTCCTCTATTTTGTGCTTCGTTGCAGTTTGGTGTCACAGCACACCAGTGGCTGGCAGCCTGCCATTGATGGCCAGCAGTGTGCCACCCTTGGCCGGCAGGCCACTGGTGACTCCCCCTGCAGTGTTTTGGTAAGGTTCGGCAACAAGCACTGGAAGACACCCTACAAACAGAGCCTCTAAAGAGTAACCGGAAGGCGTTTCGAGGCGAGGCACCAAAGCGAGCGTGCATCTCCCTCTTCTTCAAACAGAGCTGGAATGGCATTATTTACTGCTTTCCCTATTTGTTTGTTGTCGTTCATTAATCAGTTAATTAATTTGTTAATTAATTAAGTTGTGTAATAATTAGTTGTAGCTAATTATTCATTTGGTTCTGTAATAATTAATTAGCTTGTGAGTTAGTTAATTAGGTGGCTTGTATTATTTATTCGGTCCCTCCGAGTGAGGGCAAATTTGTAATAAGTGTGGGTGCGTGTGTGCATGTCTTCCAACCCCACGTCTTTCTCCCTTTTATTTAACTGTTTATAATGGTTAGATTTAAGGCATACTTCAATTAGCATACCTTATGCTATGCATGCGTGCATTCATCCATTTGTATTGCTTGCACCGGGCTCGGCGCATCATACTAACTGCATAAGTATTCCAAATCTAACTTGAAATACATGTTACTTGTCACATTTCATATGCCATCTTAGATTAGCCAAGCCTACTCTAGATTGCATTTTGTATGCGATACATTAGCCACTTAACATGAATTAGGGTCATGCATGTTTTGCTAACTAGTTTCATTGTTTTGGCACGGAGTACATTGTAAGTCTTTTATGCTTTACCATCTCACATGAGTGTGAATGTTAACATGACAGCATGCTTACCATGTGGCTAAATGCTTATGTGATAAACTGCCTGAATGCCTGTGGGTGAAGGTTGGATTGTTTGAGTTGGAACAACTCGTTGAAATCCGTGTTTTAGCCTACTTACGAGTAGCAAATTTCAAACATTTTCCAAACAAACGGATATGCAATGTTTCGTTCCAAATTAGGCGATCTAGTCTATACTTGTTTTGCTGCGCGCATCACATAGTAATTCTAGCTAATTAATCGGAATAAGAACACATGTGTTTTCAAAAATGAGATATCATGGTTAGTAGAGGCCGATCTTCGAATCAGGCAAGAGGGAGTGCTCATAGCTGACCTTCCCCAATCGTACCAAGTTCCCGAGCCGAGGCAACTTTGGTGATGACGGACACGTGGCCTTTGACACCGAGTCAGGGTTTCCTAAATTTTCCAAAAATAAAATATTTAGGTGGCGACTCTGTATCTGGCAAAGCAGTCCATGTTTGGCACTTCTTTTCTAAAAATCTGTTTTCTCAAAACGATTTGCCGGATTTGGACTCTTTGGTTCAGATTATGAACCGTGACACAAATCGAGTCCGAACTGTAGCATGAGGCCCAAGGGCGCATCCACACGTAGCGCCAACCGCAGGGCCTCAAAAGAAACGGTAATAATGGGCCTTGCCCAAATCCCTCCTCACATCAAACCACCTAGGGTCCGAATACAACTGCTCCGTTCAAGGGTCCGAAAACCACTTGCGCAAGACTTTAACCTCCAAATAGGGAATGCATCCCAACAATCCATACATCACATATTATCATCTTTTCATTACTCAAGTGATCGAAAACCCAATACCATCCCAATTAAGTTTTCCGTTGAGTTAAATGTTTTAAATCAAGGTTGACCAACTTAACAAGATAGTAATATCCACATATGCATGCATCATTAAGATGAAGAAGATAAAGAACATAACCATAGCACATACAATATCATGCCAAGATATGTTCATAAGCTAATAAGCATTTTCATGAACACAAGAGCGTAAAACACCCATGCACAACAGAATTTCCAGATTCAATATCACATAAGGATTAGAATGAAAACGGCTATTTTAGATTTTTACCGGACTCGGCCTTCCTATGGCTCATAGAGCATTTAATCTAGTTTCCAGAACATATTTCGAAAATGGGATAGCTTTTCTAGATTTTTAGTTATTTAAGAAACACTCCAGCGCTGTCCAGATTCGTCGACCGTTACGAAAATTTGATTTTCTTACAAACCGCTCATTTTTTTCAATGAAACCAATTTTAGTTGAAAGCTAACTCCTTAAGGAAGATTTTGACATAAAATAGAGGTCCAAAATAATTTTATACATTTTTCTAGAAATTTTGAAAGTTAGCTGTGAAAACAGATTCTTAAGGCACAATACCCAAAACAAGAAGGTTTGTGAGAAAAGAGGTCCACTAAGGGAAAATTTTCATTTATTTTGTGATGAAAACATGCTAAATAACATATATTAAACTCAGAAAATTTGCTTGAAGGTGTGCCTTTGGAAAGTTTGAGAGATCGGTATGAAAAAGATAGTTCTGTACAGAAATGAGGGAAACTACAAGAGAGGTAAAATCATGGCTCAACTCTTATCATTTTTAACACAAGGAAATCATTAATAACACATCTGAAAACAATGTTTAGAACCCTTAAGAGCATGTATTTGAAAAAGGAAAATGAAAGAGAGAGTTGTGTTGTGGCTTAGTTGCTAGGCTTGAACAAGATTGCTCTCTCTCTTCCTTCCTCTCCCTCTCAAGACTTCTCTCTTTCTCTCCTTTCTCTCCTTAGGCTGAATGTGTGTGAGTGTGTGTTGTTTGTGTATGCCATGCTAGGGGGGTGGTTGTATTTTAGGCAATTTTGGTGTAAAAAGACATAAAGGCCCACTAGTTGGAATTAGATGGAAAAGTTTGGATTTACTTAGAGTCTAATGGAATAGGGAGTGATTAGGGAACTTAATCATGTGATTAGACAATATCTAGTTGGCCTCTAGTTGGAATGAAACTAGTGTTGGGAACAAAACTCTAGATTTAGGGGTACTAGGTGCTAGGGTTTCTAGAATATCATAATTACAATTCTTGAAAATAGGCCCCTTACATTCTCCTAGGGTGGCCGGCCATGGGAAGGGAGATGGGGAGTTTTTTTATTCAATTTAGTACTATGGACACATCTCTTAATGTGTATATATATATAGATCTCAAATTGATTGATGGTACCATAGTATAAAAGTACATGTACTAGTTTTGGGGTAATTCTTGAATTTAAATAAAGAAGTGAGGGCTTGGAATTAAACTCATGTATTGGAACCTTACATATGTAGAATTAAATTAAATTAGGCTAAGGAACCTAATTCGGCTAGGATATTCCTGTTTCGATAAAAAATAAAAAAAATGCTAACCGACAAGATTCGAAATAATTCAAAAAACTGAGGGGCTTTAAGGAAATAATTCAAACATAAGGGTTTTTAAAGAGAATACATTTTTCGGGGGCTTCACAACCTATCCCCCTTAAAACAATTTCGTCCCCGAAATTCAACTACATACTGTCCTTGAAAAGTTCGGGGTTCACCCAATCCTAGCGTTCCCAAGTAGATTCCTCAATTCCCCGATGATGCCATAGCACTTTTACCAAGTGAACCGTTTTGCCTCTAAGGTTCTTCTCTCGACTATCTTGTATTGCTACCGGTCCTTCTTTAAATGTAACGTATTTGTCAAGACTGATTTCATCCCATTTGAGGATGTGTGACGGGTCGGCGATGTATTTTCTCAACGTAGATACATGGAAGACATTGTGTATCCCTGCTAACTGCGGGGGTAGAGCTAGTCTGTATGCCACTTCTCCCACCCTTTCCAATACCTCAAAAGGCCCAATATATCGTGGTGATAGCTTCCCCTTTCTTCCAAAACGTACGACCCCACGCCTAGGTTGCACCTTTAGTCTGCATAATTCTTTTGATGGTCTTGAGTAGTCTTTAACCGTTGTCAGATCAATTTGACCTTCTCAGTAGTTTCTAGAACAAGTTCGGGTCCGATTAGATTTGCATCACCTACTTCAGTCCAACAAATCGGCGATCTACAAGGTCGTCTATATAATGCTTCAAAAGGTGCCATACCAATGCTAGCTTGAAAGCTGTTGTTATAGGTGAATTTAATTAAAGGTAGATGTCGTTCCCAACTTCCTTGAAATCCATTGCGCAAGCTCTCAACATATCTTCGAGTGTCTGGATAGTGCGTTCAGATTGTCCATCTATTTATAGGTGAAGGCGGTGCTAAAACGTAACTCAGTACCAAGAGCTTCCTGCAGACTCCCCCAAAATCGAGAGGTGAACCGTGGATCACGATCTAACACAATAGATACTGGAATTCCATGTAGTCGAATGATCTCCCCAATGTAGAGCCTGCACATAGACTCTAAAGTGTTGGTCATCTTATAGGGTAAGAAATGTGCTGACTTGGTGAGGCGATCCACTATTACCCATATAGCATCGTGCCCTCTAGGTATCTTAGGAAACCCTGTGAAAAAGTCTATCGTCACATACTCCCACTTCCATTCGGCTATTGGTAGAGGTTGCAACCCCTGGTTTTTGATGTTCCACCTTCACTTGTTGGCATGTTAGACATTTTGCTACAAATTTAGCCACCTCCTTCTTCATTCCATTCCACCCATACTGCCTTTTCAAATCTTGGTACATTTTAGTCCCTCATGGATGTACTGCAATGCAGAATGATGACATTCCTTAAGTACCTTTTCTCTAAGCAACTCGTCACTTGATATAAACAATCTACCTTGGTATCTTAAACTCCCATCGGGGTGAATTACCCAATCGAGCATTGGTTCTCCTGATTCTAGACGTCCCTTGATATAGGCTACCTCTTGATCGTGCTTCTGGGCCTCCATGATCTCATTCATCAACTTAGGCATCACCTTCTGTGCGCTAAGATATGCTTTTGTATCTTGAGATTCTACTTGGATTTTAAATTCATTGAGTGTCTTAACCATATCTCATTCTTTGATGGAAATTCTAGCCAATATCCCCTGCTCTTGCGACTTAGAGCATCTACTACTACATTGGCTTTACCGGGATGATATGAGAGAGTGAACTGGAAATCCTCAAGATACTCCATCCATCATCTCTATCTCAAGTTAAGGTCCTTCTATGTAAATAGATACTTTAAACTCTTGTGATCTGTGAAAATCTCAAATTGTTCCCAATATAGTAATGTCGCCATTGTTTTAGGGCAAAAACTACGACTGCTAATTCCAAGTTATGTGTGGGGTAGTTGCGCTCATGTGGTTTCAACTGCTTGGATCCATACGCAATTACCTTTCCATTTTACATGAGCACACAACCTAATCCTTCTTTAGACGCATCGCAATACACAGTGTACCCCACTTCCCGTTCTGGGATGGTCAAAATTGGCTCACTAGTTAACCTCTTCTTTAGCTCTTGGAAGGATTTTTTTACAAGCTTCGTCCCGCTCATACTTTACTCCTTTTTGCGTCAAACGAGTCATTGGTCTGGCTAGTTTGGAGAAATCTTGGATGAACCTCTGGTAATAACTGGCCAATCCTAAGAAACTGCGGATTTCTGACACGGTTTTTGGTTGTCTCCAATCTAATACTGCCTCCACCTTGGTTGGATCCACCACAATCCCATTCTCCGATACTACATGCCCTAAGAATTTTACTTCATTCAACCAGAACTCACATTTGCTTGCCTTGGCATATAACCGATTATCCCTAAGAACTTGAAGGACAATCCTTAAATGTTGCTCATGCTCTTCTTCAGACCTTGAATATACCAAGATGTCATCAATGAACACTACTACAAACTGGTCAAGATATGGCTTAAAAATCTTATTCATTAGGCTCATGAATACTGCTGGTGCATTGGTTAGTCCGAAGGGCATTACTACAAACACATAATATCGTTCTCCTTGACTCGTAGTTGATGGTAACCTGACTTGAGATCGATCTTTGAATAGCACCTTGAGCCTCTAAGTTGGTCAAAAAGGTCATCAATCCTTGGAAGTGGGTATCGGTTCTTAATCGTGACTCGATTGAGTTGACGGTAATCGATGCATAGCCTTAACGACCCATCCTTCTTTTTAGTAAACAACACGGGTGCTCCCATGGTGAAGTACTTGACCTAATGAATCCTTTCTCGAGCAACTCCTGTAGTTGTGTCTTTAATTCTCGTAATTCTGTGAGTGCCATGCGATACGAGGCCATGGATATTGGGGTAGTTCCAAGTTGTAGCTCAATACTAAAGTCTAGTTCTCGGGTTGGTGGCAATCCCGGTAATTCCATAGGAAATACATCTGCATATACGCATACTACACGCGGAAGTTCTAATTCTCCTTGGCCCTCCTTATTTAAAATCAAACTTGCTATCCTACCCGCAAGTTGATTGCACCACTGCGTCCTACGTTTCGTTAAAGCCATGGGTCTTGTCTATCCCCCTTAAAAAGATAGGCAAGCAATTGATTAAAACAAAGTCTACAAGGCAAGTCCTTTACCTCTTGAAGCACAGCACAAAATCAGCCACCCTTAAAAGCTTAAACCGAGCCTCAAAGAACCTCAGCTCCAAGATGAAAGTGTTTGGTAAAGGGTCTTAGTCCAAAAGTGTAGAGAATTCTAACTTTCAAGCACAAAATAAGAAGAGAGAGAGAGAGAGAGAGAGAGAGAGAGAGAGAGAATTCTAGAGAGAGGGAGAAATTTGCTCAAAATTGTCTAACCTCCCCAAATGGGGGAGAGACCCCCCCTTATATAGAAAATCAAGCCAAAGGCTTGCATTCGTCCCTCTATACCCGTGTATGGAGATGGCATTCAGTGAACAACAACTGGCACGCTAGCTAAGAAACTATCTAAAAAAAGAGAAAAATGGTCGCCGGCCACTTTAGGCACCTCACCTAGCCGACCGACCACTTCAAGTGGTCGACAAAGAGGAAAAGTGGCCGACAAGGCCCCTCCTCCTTCCAGCAAAAGGCACCAAGGTTTGGCCCAAAAACAAGCACAAAACAAAGAGGGTTTAGAGGCTCAAAGACAAGGCGTTCCGCCGAGAACTTCGGGCGCTCAAAACAAAACAAGCACAATCATCGAGTGCACAAACGATGACGTCTAAGTCTTGAGGTCAGTCAAAAATGGGGTGTCTACAGTTTGCTGCTGACATAGCTTGGCGTTGCCCCTGGCTTAATCAGACCGAGATGAGTTACAACATGGCTCGACAGCCTGGCATACAGTTGATCGAACTCACACACTGTCTGTTCTATTTCCCTTTTCAGTTCAGACGTCAGTTTGGGCATGATCAAATCTGCTGAGAGAAGGGGGTAGAGTACCCGGTTTCATTCCCCATCTGTGGTTCACACTTGGCTAGGTACCTCACTGCTTGTAGGACGAGAGAACTTCTGGCCCCTGCCCCTAATTTTAGTTGTGCCCTTTCTGGCGAGTGCTTGGCTTGGCTCAAGGATGAGCACAAACCGGGTCCACTTTGGCTTCAGAAGCTTCCATAAGCATGAGCAGAGGACGCAGGAGCACCTGACTCATCTATGCCCCTAGTTTATTGCTTTGACCTTTCTTTTCAAGTTTTTTAATGTAAAAAAGCAACTTTGATTTGTATCAGAGAATTGGAGAACTTTTATGTTGAAAGCAATGAGATTAAAGTTGTGGGCACTAAAAATTTTCCTTTTGATCCAAAAATGGTCTAAGTTGTAAAGGTAAAATTTGAACAAAATCAACTTTTATCAAAACTTTTGAAAACCAGTTTCGAAATGATCACCACCTGACATGGACGAAATCAATCCTCAAGATGTACAACCCCGAATCAAAAGATCATAACTGCCCATTGACTGAATAGCACTGCTCAACATTGTAACCAACTCTTCTCTTAGAATAAAGATCACAACCGAACCCTCAAGTAAAGAACAGACAAAGATGACTTGATCGAAAGATCAAAACCGAACCCTCAGGTAAAGAATAGACAAAGATGACTTGATCGATCACATGGACAAGACAATTGAATTGGAGGTGATTATAGCCGAACTTCGGGATGAAGTTGCCTACGTATCCTGAAGATGGGAATCAAGCCTTACGTAGTTCGATTCAGGTTCACTCGAGCCTTTTGCGCTCTAACTTTTGCCAAAGTTGCCCTTTAGGGTTTTGTAGACACCCCATTTTTGACCGTCCTCAAGACCTGGACGTCACCGCTTGAACACTCGGTGATTATCCATGTTCGTGTTCGTTTGGAGTTCCCGGAGTTCTCGGCTACGCGCCTTGCCTCAGGACCTCCGAACTTGACCGTTTGGTGTTTGGTTTTGCACCAAACACTTGTGTTTTGCCTTGGAGAGGCAGGGAATGCCTTGTGAGGCATCCCCACACACCACCGGCAGTGGCTAGAGGCCACCGGCTGGTTGGTGTTGCCACCGGCACTATATTGTGCCGGTCGGCACTCTTTTGTGCCGGGGCAGTCAATTTTGGCAAATGACCATTTTGCCCTGCCGACTACTGTACAGCTGCTTTATCAGATATTTTTAGACAGCTGTATCACTTTTTGCTCCCCTCCATACACGTGTATGGAGGGATGAGCCTTTAGGCTTGCTTAACTTGTAAGTTTTGTGCCTATACAAGAGAAGCCTCTTCTCTTGACTCAAGGGTTGAAGTTCTTGAGAGACTTAGCCATTTTTAGATAGGGGAGAAGCTCTGGTTTAGGTTAGAAATTCCATATCTATTCTATCTCTATCCCTCTCTTGTTAGTCTAGGTGTTTTGTGCCTTACTATTGCACACAAACACCTATGTTTCACCTTCCCCTTTGGACAGAGGTTCTAAGGGCTTGTTTTCAAGCTTCTTGACTGATTTGGAGCTCAAGGAAGCAACAACATCAACCTTTGTGAAGGTGGTCATCAAGGGTAAGAAACTAGCTCTTTTTACCCTATTCTTGCACTCCATTTTTGCCTAGTTTATAACTGTTTTTGTGCTTAGTGTTTAGCACATAAAAGTTCTGTTTTTTAAGCTCTTTTTGTTTATTAAGAGTGCTTGGTGGTTTGGGCAAGTTTGACCACCCTTAGGCCTTGAAAAGGCCCCTTTTTGTGCTATTTTGTGAGAGATCCGAGACTTTGGTGCTTGGGCCTCTCCACCACTGAAATCTTGAGGGATTTCAGTGGTGGAGATGGTGCCTTGAAGTCTCCAAAAGGGGAGGGCCACCCCCTCTCCTTGATGTCCTTGGAAAGGGCAAGTTTTGGCCTCCAAAGGAGCACCATGTTTGGTTGTTTGTTGAGCATGTCTTGGCTGCATTTTATGTTTATTATGCCCTAATATGACATTGTTATAAGTTGGTTTTGGTCCCCTATGCACGCTTAGCATAGTTGCCTTGTAATGCCTCTTTGATGCCTTAACATGCCTAGATTGTGTGCCTTAGTTTCTAGCATGTTTTAGGCTTGCATTTGTGAAGATTTTGTGCTTATATTGCCATGTTTCAGGTCTGTCCTAAGTTGTTTTGGTCAATCTTAGCATGCATTATATAGCCTCTTTGTATTTGGCTTGTTGGCCTTAAGAGCATGAATGTATAGCATGCCTTGTTTGCATCATTTTAGTGGCTTGGAACCACCTAGCATGCTATTTCAGTCTCTTTGGTGTGCTTGTATGCTTGCCTTAGTTGCCTCTTTAGTGTTTCAAAAGCATGTGTTGTATGCTCCATGTTTTGGCCTTAATGCATGCCTTTGGTTTCATGTCATCTAGATGCCATCTAGGTGGTCCTTTAGACTTAGTTTTATATGTTAAAACTCTGTTTTTAATTGGTTAAGTGTTACCATGCGTGGTTGTACTAGGTGTGGTTCAAAGCTTCATTGGCTTGCCTTAATGCTTGGACCATTTGTATGCCTTGTCTGGCTTGCTTTGTTAGTTGGTTTGGCACCATGTTTTGCATGCTTTTTTTCAGAGCTTACTATGCATACTAATGGTCCATATTTGTGCCTCTTAGGTGTGTTTAAGAGTTGCTTAATTATGCTTAAGTGTTGGTGCCTTAACTTGTGCATGTGTGCATGTGTGTTTGGCCCTCATGATTTAGCATTTTGGCCACTGATTTTAAGCCTATTTGAGTTGCCTAAGTCATGTGTAAGATCATCATTTAATTGGTTTGCATGCTTGTCTTGAATGCTTGCTTGAACCCTTTGCATAAGTATGTTATAGTCCATGTTGCATGCCTAGTTGACATGCTTAGGGTTGCATTTGCATTGTGCATGTTTGACCTCTTGAAGTGGAGTATGATAGAGGTTTAGACCCTTGTTTGCTTGTTTGCATTGCATGCATTTGAAATCTAAGTTGCACTCTTGGTTCTTTGGGCCATCATGCATGGAAATGCGTGATTGTGGTCCGGGAATCGAGGCACATGCCCCCTTGAGTCAAAAACATGATAAGGGTGTGTGTAGTGCATAAATACCTTGAATCACATTGCCATGCATGTTGTTGTCCTCTGCTGCTGTGAGTTGCAGGTTTTGCAGGCATTTAGTGCCGGCCGGCAGTGTTTAGTGCCGACCGGCAGTAAACAAGCTGCCGATGGATGAACTTTGTGCCGGTGGCCTCCTCCTTCAGCCGGTGGTGCTCTACCCCAGCCGGTGGTACTCCCCAGTGCCCTGAAGGTACTTCTGGGACTTTGGCAATTTTCTGAGGAGGAGAGCAGAGGAAACAGAGGCAATCCGTGCATGGCAGTGCGGTTCCGAGCCAGTCCCGAGCGCGTGTTGCATCCGGTCCTCATCCCGAGGCGGTTTACTGCTTTAATTAGATTAATTAATTTATTTGATTAATTTAGTGAAATTTGTAATATTTTAATTAGCTTGCGTAGTTAATTAATTTGTATATTCTTTTGGTCCCTCCGAGTGAGGGCATAATTGTAATAAGTGTGTGTGAGTGGGTGTATGTCTTCCAACCCCCACTTCTTTCTTCCCTTTTACTTACCTGCTTTGATGGTAGGTTAGGGCACGTTTATTTTAGCATACCTTATGCAATGCATGCGTGCATCCATGCATTTGTTGACATGCATCGGGCTCGGTACATCATACAAACTGCATCGTATTTCCAATTCCAAATTGAATACGTGTTACTCGTGCATTTCACATGCCATTTTTAGGGTTAGCCGAGCCTATCCTAATTACATGCTGTATGTGTTGCATTAGTCACTTAACATGAACTAGGTCATGCATGTTTGCTAACTAGTTTCTTGTTTTGGCACGGAGTACGATGTAAGTATTTATACTTTAGCATATTGCATGTGTGTGAATGTTAACATGACAGTATGCTTACCATGCGGCTAAGTGCTTATATGAGATAAATTGTTTGATTGCCTGCGGGTGAAGGTTGGATTGTTTGAGTTGGAAAAACTCGTTGAAATCCGTGTTTTAGCCTACTTGCGAGTAGCAAATTCCAAAGCGCTTTTCAAAACAAACGGATATGCAATGTTTGTTTCCAAATTAGGCAATCTAGTCTATACTTGTTTGCTGCAGCATAACATAGTAATTCTAGGTTAATAATTGGAATAAGAGCATGTAATGTTTTCAAAATTGGATATCACGGTTAGTAGAGGCCGGTCTTCGAACCGGGCGAAAGGGGGTGCTCATAGCTGACCTTCCCCGATCGTACCCAAGCTCCCGAGCCAAGACATTTGGTGATGACGGACACGTGGCCTTCGGCACCGAGTCAGGGTTTCCTAAATTCCCCCATTAAAAAATATTTAGGTGGCGACTCTATATCTGGCAAAGCAGTCCATGTTTGGCACTTCTTTTCAAAATCTGTTTTTCTCAAAACGATTTGCCAGAGTTGGACTCTTTGGTTCAGATTAAGAACCGCAACAATTTGAGTCCGAACTGTAGTGAACCCAATATGAATGAAACGGGACTTAACCCTCCTGGGGCGTTCGGGGACGTCTACAGTTTCTGGCGACTCTGCTGGGGAGTTTAGAGAGCTTGACTCGAACTCGTGATATCCTGTTTTGACTACATTTTATGTGTTTCTTTGCATTGCATGTGCATTGGTGCGCCTAGGACACAGTGTTGGCCATCTGCTATTCCTGAGCGGTTTGCCGGAGGCTTGTCTTGTCAAGGCATGTCCATAAGGCTGACCGGTTGCGGGCTCTGCCAGTATGGGAACACAAACCCCGGTTTTACCGGGGCACCCTTTTCGACCATTCGACCTAGTGCATATTCGGATCCATAGTGACCATTCCAAACTAGGACAGGTTGCTTACCCGATATAGGTTGTTTGAAACCGCTGCGTGCGTAGTGAAACCCTAGCTCCTGACAAAATAGGACAGGGAAACCCTACCCCAACATAGGGGTGTATTGGCTTTCATGTATCTGCTATGTGCTGTTTAGAGTGTATCTCTGCAGGGGGAATGCATATATCAGTTTTCAAAGTCTGAGCATCAGGCCTGAGGGCACTAGCGTCAGTATTGTTGAAAATCAGTTGTGTCTGCGGGTATTAGTTCAGTTTTGAACAGTGGTTCTGAGGAACAGTGATCAGTAGTAGAGTGCAGTTGTTCGACTACACCTGTGTTTGATCTGTTTGGGGCTGAAATGCTGCTTGTTTTTCCGTTTCAAGGTTCGGAGATTCAGAGAATTGATCCAGGACAGTTAGTGTCTTCTCCTTGCTGAGGCAGGACGTAGCATGACGCAGAATTCAGAAGAGATCGTGGTCATGACGGCCGCGTTGGATCAAGGAATCACCCTACATGATGAGACTACCGTTGACATGCCGCATCCGCCCAGTTCGCCGGCCGCGCACCCAGTTTGGGCCCCTCAGCTATATCAGGCTCGTGAGCCTACTACATTTGAACTGATGGGAATGATAGGTGATCTTCAAAGATCCGTGGCGGATCTCGCCTATGGAATGTCAGTTTCGCCGCCAGCCGCACCATATGTCGGAGGCTTTGTACCCCAGGAGCCCCCGTTGTTGGGGCGAATTGTAATTGAACTCAGCCAACCGGAGATGGCCTCCAGCTATGGCAACGACGCATCAAACCAAGTTCTAAATCAGGCCGAGCCAGAGATAAAGGCAAGATGAAGACAGATGCCGACCCTATCGAACAACTGCTGTGGGCAGTAGAGGCTTTGAAAGCCGGGATGAACAAGCAACAGATATCCGCAGTTATGTCAAAAGCTGTGGAGGGTGCTTTCCCCACTCCGCCTGAGGCAGTTCCAGTCAATCAGAGAATCGGGGTAGGCCCCGTCATGCCAAAACAGTTCTTCCCCTCCCAACCTTGCATCCGGAAGGATCAGAAATCCAAGCCGCCCGCCGATCCGTTCGCTAGTGCATCTAGCAAGAGTGCTCAGGCCCGAAGTATCTGCCCCGAGGGCACAGGGTCTTCCACCCTCTTTACATGCCTCTATCTAGGGCACTTTGATTTTGGCCAAAAAGGGGCATCTCAAACCCTTGGAGCCCCGACCCCTACCGAAGAATCTCCCTGCCGCACATGATGCTCCATGTACTGTGCGTACCATCAGCAGACAGGCCATGCCACTAACAATTGTTTTCGCCTCCGTCGTCACGAGGTGCAGGATCTGATTGACAACGAGGTTATCCTCCCACCCACCTCGGCCAAGTCAGTCACTACAGAGTTCTTGGATTTTGAAGACACAGATACTGCGAGTATGTAATCAGAAGGTGAACCGCCTGCGGGCAAAGCTCGGCGCATTTTTGGATATAGCGTTTGGCACGCATTTTTGGACACCTGCTAAATGTTAATTTTCGTAAATCCTGACTTGGGTGTCGAGTCAGTCTTCTGTTTTGTCTTGAGCCTGTCTCATTGTTTTGAGTCAGTCCTTTTGCTTAAGGGTCTGTCTAATTGTAATGAGTCAATCCCTCTTGTATAGAATACCAGGTGATTTCGGGGTTGTTGCCTCAAACACCGTTTTGTCTTATAAACAGTTGTTTTTGCTTTTTGAGTCTGTTTCTGTCGGGAGCCAGTTTATGCCAACAGATCTGAATGAAACAGCCGTGGCTATCATGCATCGTATTTGTTGTTATTTGAATTAGCCGTGCCAAACGGTGTGAATGGAACGACAGTACATACCGCCTACTCTCTCGTGCCTTGAACATCTCGTTGTATGACCTAAGCTTTTCATAAAACCCTTTTTCAACACACTGCGGTGATGAAAACGAAGGGGAAGTAATTCCTCGGGTTTTGTAAAATTTTGATCATTTTAAGAAAAAGGAACGCATGCTAAGCTTTTATGAATGAAATCATGCTTGTCGGCGTGAGTACTGAGAAGGACCCTGGCCTGATCCAGACTGGTTCCACACTATTTCTTCAGCACGAGCGATTTGTCGCTTTCTTAAAAACTTTCAAAAACGAAATGTTTTGCGTAGCCTTGCAAAGACTTGTGTGGAACCGCTCTTGAGATTGTGCAGCCCAGGATCGCTCTCGGTCTCAAGATTCAATTTATCTGTTTCAAAACCTGGAATCCGTTCAAACATTCAACGGTGCCATGAAACGCCTGTGCGGCCCATTTTGAAGCAGCCCTCGAGCTAGGGGGACCAAAGCCAGATCGAGGAGATCAGATCCCACCAGACAAAGCTCATGAAGCAACCGTGATGGATCCTTCTGAAAATCAACACCACAGTTACCCTCTTGGATACAGAGGACCTCAATCTCAAAACCATTTGGCATGGGCTTGCTACACTTTTACCCTTTGAGAGGCTCGCTGGGCCGAAAACCCGGAAGGGCGGTCCAGGCAAAAGTTAGAGCAAAGAAAAGAAAAGACAAAAAGAAAAATACAAAAAGAGCAAAAAAAAAAAAGAGAACAAACAATAAGCAAAAAAAAGATGATGAAAATACGAAAGAAAAGAAAAGAAGAAAGAAAAGAAAAAGAAAAACATAGCTCGCAAGGTCGAAAACCCGCATTGGGCGCCTTGGCAAAATTAGAGCCTAAACAGTGAAGGTTAAAATACCCGAGTGTACCTTAACCGGAACTACGTAAGGCTTGATTCCCATGTTTGGGATACGTAGGCAACTTCATCCTGAAGTCCAGCCCCCAACGCTTCCATAGCGTCTCAGTCCATGTCATGGTTTTGATCACTTTTGCCTCTTCTGAATCAACGTCTCGACTGCAGCAACCGGGAACTACGTGATCAACTTCCTCTTGAAGTCCAACCACCACACCTTCCAGGTGACTGTGTCCATATATTGATTCAAACCACCTCCGTCTCCTCCGCGCCCGAGGGTCCGATCATCGTCAACAAGGACTGGCTTACAGCATGCCGCGGCATCATCCAAACAAGGGGCAACTTTCCGTTGCCATGCAGTGCCGTAAGTTGCCCTGAGTTGTCTTCCAAACCAGGGGCAACTTTCCGTTGCCTTATCCCCTTTAAGCCAGGGGCAATTTTCCATTGCCTGCGGTCCGAGGTTGAGCATCTCGAGGGTAAGTTCCGCGCTCGTTGAGCGTTGATTGTTTGCAAAAATAGTTTTTGAAAATTTTCACTAAAGTTGACTTATTTTCTCGAAAACTGTTTCATTTTTCAAATAGGACCATGTTTGGACCCAGAAGGAGAATTTTCAGTGCTCACAGCCTGATTCGCATGATTTTCAAATCAAGAATCGAATAAGTGTGTTAATCCAACTCTCATTTTGATCAAAACTGTTTTAGAAAACGTGAAAAATGGTCAAGATGACGAACTAGGGGCACAGTTGAGTCAGGTCTTCTGTCTTTCCCCCGTCAACATACTCGCCGGAAAGGCGCTCCATTCGTCAGAAGAAATAGCCGTGAGCTAACAGTGTTGGGCGTGAACCTGTGACTTTCTATTCATCCATCAATCACCCTGGGGAGGGATGAAAAATGAGAGAATAAAGAATAGAGAGGTGTAAGCAGAGAGAAAAGTAAGAAGAGGGTTTTGAGAGAAAAACCGAGCCTGAGGGCCGAGCGATGTGAGTATCACGAAATCAGAAAGGGTGGGAAATAATACCCGAAGGAACTGGCTCCCCGAGATTCGAGGTCTCTCCTTTTGTAAACATGTCTGTGTGTCGTGTCTTTTGATTGTCGGCCTCAATTCCGGCTTTGAGTCTTTTCCGAGTATGTCTCGTTGTGTTCAGGTCGTGTGCCTTTTGTGTCTTTGTTTGAGTCTGTCTCGCTGTGCTCTGTCGTAGGCTCGATACCCCGGTTGAAAACCCTTCTTTATTTCAAAAAATAGTTTGTGCTCAGAATGCTGTGCCATTCTCTACTTTCATGCGAAGCAGGAGAAAGAAAGGGAAAATTTGGGACATCCGAGTGTGTTTCAACTTCAACCGTTTCAGTTTTCTGATCCGTCTTGTCAGATTGGGTTATTTGTTCAGGGTTTGCTGTGTGCAGAATGAGCCGAGAGCTGTGTTATGAGCTGTATGCAGATCAATCCCCAGTAGAGTATGGTTGTTATTTGTTCAAGCAGTGGTTTGTATGAGTTGTTTTGCTGTTAGTTGGTTGGTTATCTGATAAGTACAATGCGATTGCTCAATTTTCAGACAAACAAATCAATATCATTTACATTTGAGGTGTAATATGATGCAATGCAGTGCAAGATGCGATATGTACAGAATATACATTCTTTTTAGACAAAAAGTTTGTTTCATTTCATATCATTTTTTCAAGTAAAATCTTGAGGAAAACAAAAACTCGCCTGCGGCAGTACAAAATACTCTATCTATCAACAAAAGAGAAAAGTATAAGAAAAGAAATAAGAAAAACATAAAAGTCTGGGTCATCAGCATCATCAATGGCCTCGCGCAAGGATCTGTCCTCGCCCTCTTCCTGGGCAGAAGCCCAGGAGCATCACCAGAAGTGTCACTGTCTGAGCCCGAGCCCGAGCTGCCCCCGACCTCCTCCTCGGATGACTCCGCCCCCTCCTCAGACTCGTCATCTGGGACTGGAGCCCGCGAGCTGCTCCCGCGTAGTAGCGCCCTCCTCTGGTGCGGGGGAATGCTCTCTCTGCCATCCCGAGTAGAAATGGAAGGTCCAGCTGGAGCGCCGCCACTCACCGGGGGAATCTGGAAGGGAGGCTGAAAAAGCATGAAAGACAAATGCATCAGTATATATTGAGCAGTGAATCAGTGCAGAATGCAGTGTATGAGTACAGTGTATGTGAATGCCGTGAGCAGTAAATCGGTGCAGAATGCAGTGTATGAGTACAGTGTATGTGAATGCCGTGAGCAGTGAATCAGTGCAGAATGCAGCATATGAGTACAGTGTATGCGAATGCCGTGAGCAGTGAATCAGTGCAGAATGCAGTGTATGAGTGCCGTGAGCAGTTTGTCAGTTTTTTTTCGCAGTACATCAGATTGTATGAAACAGTCAGAGAAAACATACCGGAATGCTGTAAAGCCAAGATGTCGAAGGTCCGCTGCAGCATCCCCATCATGGAGGCATTCAACTCCACGGACTGCCGGGTGTACTCGGAGGACGCCTGAAAAAGTATCAGATGCATCAGTATTCTGTGAATATCAAATAAACTGAAATGGAATGACAATGCAAGATACAAAATGAAGTGATACATACCGGAGGCAAGTCGGGAATACCGGCCAACTCATGACCAGCCGGGGGAGGAGCAAAGGGATCTGAAAGGTCTCCCCACCCTGCCCTCTGTATGTCAGCATAGTGGGCAGAGCAGGCCAACCGGCCCCCCCCGTCCTCTCTGAACCCCACTCTGCCGCGACTTGAGCCCTCCTCGGCGCTCCTCCTCCTACTCCTGTTCCGGCCGCCGGCGCCGCAGGTCTCTCTCTCTCTCAGCTCGGCGACCACCACTCAGCGGTCCGCATGATGAAGGTCCGGACGTACTCTGAGTAATCGCCCTCGCCTCTGAAGCCGTCCGCCTCCCAACCGACGGTGTAGTCCGCCATCTGCTCAGCGGTGAAACGCTCGGTGTCCCTCATATGCTCAGGAGGATGCACCGGGACTATCTGCTCAGGTAACCCTAAGGTCTGACGCAAGAAACGCTCGCCTAGGTACCAAGCCCGACAGACCGGGCCCTCCAGCAAAATCCGGTAACGCGAGGTCTCAACGGCGCCAGCAAACCGATCCCGTATCATCGCTGGCAGAGGAGCCCACGGCTGCCAGGTGATCTGAATTGAAATACAGTTTGTTATCTACTGGTATTGCAAATATACAGTGGAAAAGTAAAGCTTAAATAAACTGCAAGTAAAACATACCTCGGCAGGAGTAATGGTGTCGAAGTAGCGACGAAAGAAGCTGAAAGTCTCTCGCGGCCTCCGGGCGCATCTCCCGTCATAGCGGCGTGAGAAGGGAATGACTAGAGGAGTCTCCGTCTCCGGCACTGGCTCCAGCCTGGGAAAGTAGGCATAGACCCACAACTGCAAGACAGATGTCGGAACATTTATCAGATAAAGCAGAATACAGAATAGAGCAGAAATAATAAAGCCGTGTGTTGTGCAGTGTATTGAGCAGAGTATACCGTGTGAACAGTGTACAGTAGAGTATGTGTGTGCCGTGTGTACAGTATACAGCAAGTGTAAAGCAGACTACAGTGTGTGCAGTGTGCAGAGTACAGAAAGTACAGAACAGAAATGTAAAGCAGAGGAGAAGGCGTACCTCCCAAGCTCGCCAGTAGCCTCCGAGCAACTGCCCGCTGCCACGGGAGACTGAGCTCATGTACCCGTAAAGAGTGGCCAGAGCTGCACCACCCCAATCAAAACGCAAGATGTCTCGGACGTCCACCAGTGCGCTGAGTAGGCAGAGAGGCACGGTGTTCGCCCGGTCGGCGAAGAGGGTCGTCCCTAGCAAAAACATCAAAAAGCCGCGTGCGTACTGCTCTACAGCCGCCTCGGTCATGGAGCCGTCGCCACCAACGCAGGCTGCACTCTGAACTGCACCTCGAACCAGGAGTAGCGGACAAAGCCTGGACGAGCAAGAGGTGGCGCCTCGCCAAGCAAGTAGATCTGAGCGGCGGTCCACTCGTCCATGTCGGTGTCGAAGGGGATCGGATCACCCCCTACCCCGATGCCGGTGAGCACCGAGAAGTCGTAGGGAGTCATCGTCATGTCTCCCGCCGCGGATAGGTGGAACGAGTCGGTGGTGTCCCACCACCTCTCTGCCAGGGCAGCTAGAAGAGGCCTGCAGGCAGTAAGCCGGGTCAGACCCCTGCAAAAGGAACTGAAGCCCGCATCGTCCACGATGCGTCGAACCGCCTCGGGAAGCTCCAAGTACCAATCTCTCTCGAGCCGCGACATTCCCATACCCGCGGATGGCATGGGAATCTCCCTGTTTTCAAGCAAATAGTTGCAAAGCAATATGAGATGTACAGTTCTGAGGAAACATGTTAAAGTCGATACAAATCTAGCATGCGTGCGAGTTTTCAGATTCAAACAGAAACCGGGTGCCGGTGCGCTTACAGTAAACTACAATATGTGATGCGTCAGTGTGTTTTTTTGAGTGGTGCAGTGTAAACATGCTGCACGTGTGTACGTTTTTCTTATGCAAGCAAATGTCAGGTTTCAGTGTACCAGTAGGTGGACTACGGCCTGTGATGTGTCAGTGCTCCTGTGCGGATCAGTATAAATCTAGCATGTGTGCAAGTTTTCAAAGTTTAAACAGATGCCGGGGTACCGGTATGTTCAGTGAATGACTAGCGAGTGATGTGTCAGCGTGTCTGCGTGATTCAGTGCAAGTTTAGCATGCGTGCAGGCTCTTCAGATTCAAATAAGTGCCGGGTGTCGGTGAGTTCGCGGTAAGGTGCAATGTGCGCCGTGTGCTCGGGTGGTTGAGGCTGGTGCAGTGTGTGTGCATATGTCGGTCCTAAGCAGATATCAGTTGTGAAGTTGTCTACAATCAACTACAGTATACGGCATGTCAGAATTAAGCAGTTAACGGGTGCAGTTAGCTACGGCAGTCGACAGAAAATTCTACATTGCAGAAAATAAAACAAAGTAGAGATGTTACCTCGAAGCGCCGAAGGACAGGTGACAGGTGCGAGGTCGGCTCGCGTAGGAGGAGCTCCGGGTCCAGAGCCCTATCAAAGCCGCGGAAAGTGGCGGAGCCCATCTGGTGGAGCACGTGAATAGCCGGGCGATAGGTCGCCGGATCGAATGGGCGCTCGCTCAACGGGAGGAGCTCGACCCCGGGATCAATCTCGTGATCCGGGGGAGTCCCGACAGGTGGAACATCGTCAGCCATGGCAGTGGTGGTGAGAAAATAGCCGGAGAAGGAAAACCGGGGCGGAATGTGAAAAGTCAACCGGAAAAGTCAACCCCGAGCGGCCGAAAATGGCCGGAAAGGCCGGAAGATGAAAATACACGAAAAACGAAGAGAAATCGAGGGGAACAAGTCCCGAAAAAGCGGAAATAGCAAAAAGGCACTCCGAAATGAAATTTCGATCGGTGGAAAATGTCCGAAAACGCGATAAACTTCGCGAATCGAACGACGAAAATGGTGCGAAAACACAAAGAAATGGCGAAAAAGTGAAAGGAAAACACTTTGGAGAGGGAGACAAGGGTTTTTCGGCGGTGGAGAAGTGAAAAGAATAGGGTTTGGAGGCCCTATTTTAAAACACCCAGGCAAATTGTCAAAACTGCCCCCGATCAGCATTTTTGGCCGGTCGGCACAATATTGTGCCGATGGAAATTTTCTTCAGCCGATGGCTAGCCGTGGCATCCTATCCACCGGTGATGTTCCCACCTTGTTTAGGCCATGTGTAAGTTTCTGGTCTTCATAGCTCAAGAAAATGCAAGAGTACATCTCCGAAGCTCAACCGGCCTCCGTTTCGACCTCGGACCGTGTCTTCTGTGCGTAGCACTCAGATTCAAGCAAAGATTGTATCCTTTCGTATCCTTTTGTCTTTTACAAGATTCAAAAGTTGCCCCGTGTGCGTTGCACGCATCCATCACATTGTCCGGTGCGTCGCATTGCGCCGTCCTGCGCGTCCCTTGCGACTTGCACCGTTTTGCATTTTCGTGTGGCATGCATGTCATACTTGCATTTCATTGCATCTCGAGGTATGCGTGCCTCGTTTTGCTTTCATTTTCCATTCAATGAGGTATGTGTGCCTCATTTTGCATTTCATTGCATCTCGAGGTACGCGTGCCTCGTTTTGCATTTCATTTTCCATTCAATGAGGTATGCGTGCCTCATTTTGCATTTCATTGCATCTCGAGGTACGCGTGCCTCGTTTTACATTTCATTTTGCATTTCATTGCATCTCGAGGTACGCGTGCCTCGTTTTGCATTTCATTTTCCATCCAATGAGGTACGTGTGCCTCATTTTTTCGTTTTGCATTTATCATTTTGCATTTCATTACATCTCGAGGTACGCGTGCCTCGTTTTGCATTTCATTTTGCATTGCATTGCATCTTAAGGTATGCGTGCCTCACTTTGCATTTCATTTTGCATTTCATTTGCATTGCATCTTGAGGTATGCGTGCTTCGTTTTGCATTTCATTGCATCTCATTGCATCCCGAGGTATGCGTGCCCATCTTGCATCTCATTTTGCATTTTATCGCGCTATTTTGCGCACCTCATTGTTTTTTTTGCCACGGTCTGACGAGACCTTAAACACGCCCCCCACGGTCTGGCGAGACCTTAAACACGCACGGTCTAGGAGACCTTAAATCCTCGGGAGGTGCAAGACCTTCAGTGCATTGAGGTGCACCCCATCGCATTTGGCATGCATCATATCGCACTGTTTTATGCACTCGCGTTGTCTAGCGCATCGCGCTATCTTGCGCATCACATTGCATTTGGCATGCATTCAATCGCACTGTTTTGTGCACTTGCGTTGTCTAACGCATCGCGCTATTTTGCGCAGCGCACTATCTTGTGCATTACATTTCATTCGCGCTATTTTGCGCATCGCGCCGTTTGGCGCACCCCCTTTGCATTGTCTTGCATCTTTTGAGGCACGCGTACCTCATTGCACTCCATTTTCCATCTTTTGGGGCACGCGCACCTCATCGCACTTCATTTCTCATTCGCATCGACGTGCATGCCTCATTTGCATTGGCATGCGTGTCTCACATGCGTTGTGCACCGTTTAGCACACCACGGTCTGACGAGACCTTAAACACGCACGGTCTAGGAGACCTTAAATCCTTCGGAGGTGCAAAACCTTTATTGTTACGCATGACCGCATGGGTAGTATACGTCATCACTTGCATTTGGCATGACTGCACGCATTGTAACGCGCACATTTTGCATTGCCCCACGCCCGGTCTAGGAGACCTTAAATCCTCTAAGGGTGCAATTCCTTTGGTGTTTGTCGTGCCCAAACGACTTTCGGTGGTCTGGTGAAGCCACCTGCCTGTGTTTGCGGTGAGTTCCTAGAAGACCAACTGGGACGGTGAAAACTAGAGTTTGAACGGCTCATGCCTAGAACGCAAAGGTTCGGGATTTCCGAGACTAAAGTCTGGTTTAAATACCCAGGGGGTGTGCCCTCGGCTTGAAATCTGTATGGAAGCCCCATAGGTTGAGGGCCGTGTCTACGCCTCAATTCTGGATACTGAACCAACCTAGTATATCGCCCTGGTGGTAAGATAGGGAAAGCTGCAATCATAGTCATTGCATCATAATGCATTGTCATGCATCATTGTAGATAGTGCACATGTCATGCATCATTTGTAAATACTGCATATGTCATGCATTTAAAAAAAAAATCCAAAAACAAAAACACATGCATATGTCATGCATCATTGTAAACACATGCATATGTCATGTATCATCGTAGGATATAGTGCATCATCAAGCATTTCCATTGTAAATATTGCATTTACATTCTATTGCATATTTGTAGACATTCCATCGTAGTTGCATGCATCCATTGCATCACTTCCATCCATGGCTTGCGCCTTTCCAGGTCGAGCTTGGTCTGGTATGTGCCCCTACTTTTCACGTCGAAGCACAGTTTTTGTGTACGCGTCTATTCCTTGATGAGCTTGGTTTGAGGGTTGCGGCACATTTTCTGTGTTCGATGCGGTTCGTATGCGTACATGCCTTTCCTAGGCAAGATTCGGTTTGGCCCGCGTGCCATATCCATTGTATCCATATCCCTTTCTCTGCATCGTAATTTGCATGCATCCATTGCATCACTTCCATCCATGGCTTGCGCCTTTCCAGGTCGAGCTTGGTCTAGTATGTGCCCCTACTTTTCACGTCGAAGCACAGTTTTTGTGTACGCGCCTATTCCTTGATGAGCTTGGTTTGAGGGTTGCGGCACATTTTCTGTGTTAGACGCGGTTCGTATGCGTACATGCCTTTCCTAGGCAAGATTCAGTTTGGCCCGCGTGCCATATCCATTGTATCCATTTCCATTGCATTGTAGTGTAATTATTGCATCCGGCATTTGGATCATTATTCCCTCCCCAGCGGGTCGTTTCCCCACTTATGTCATTCCACCCAATACTTGTTCTGGTGTCCGTGCGAAGTACTCATAGATCAGACATCGTTCTATGGGAGACGGACTTGTTACCTCCATCAATCTATTTGACATTCGTGTGGTTTCAAATCGCTCATGATTGAATCATGATTCAATTGCCCTGCGTATAGTTTGCATAGTTTCAATTGCATTGCATTATCATTTGCATTATTCATACATAGTTTTGTATATATTGCATATCATTTTGCATTGTCATGCATGTTGCTAACAATATTGTACCTGTTAAGTTTGCTTCCTTTGCAGGCACGATATTGTATGTACGGCTCATTTGAGGCCGGTGCAACCGGACGAGCCGCACAGGTATTGTATCCTCCGAGTGAGACGTATTGAGAATTGCATAATTCTCTTACATCCTTTCTACATTGTAGTGTAGATTGTTGTATGCTAGCTTATAACTGTCGCATGTGTGCTTCATTACACGCTTTCTTTGCATGATCATAAGTTATGCTCGGCCTTTTGCATCGTCAGTTGCATCTTGCCCCTGCCTACGGGCGCATACCTTATCTACGGCTTGTATGCCTGTGCCTGAACTACGCTGGTTTGATTCCTAAGGGATACGTAGGCAGCTTGCGAGTTCAACCATTTGCGCTTTGTATGTTTGTCTAAGTCTTCGGCCTTGTAAAAAATGGGTCGTCTCTGGGCTTTGACATTCACTCCCGTCATTGTTATGACTTTCGAGTTCTGTCAAAGAGGGGCAACTGTAGACACCCCATTTTTTACCGTCCTCAAGACCTGGACGTCACCGCTTGAACACTCGGTGATTATCCATGTTCGTGTTCGTTGGAGTTCCCGGAGTTCTCGGCTACGCGCCTTGCCTCAGGACCTCCGAACTTGACCGTTTGTGTTTGGTTTTGCACCAAACACTTGTGTTTTGCCTTGGAGAGGCAGGGAATGCCTTGTGAGGCATCCCCACACACCACCGGCAGTGGCTAGAGGCCACCGGCTGGTTGGTGTTGCCACCGGCACTATATTGTGCCGGTCGGCACTCTTTTGTGCCGGTCGGCAGTCAATTTTGGCAAATGACCATTTTGCCCTGCCGACTACTGTACAGCTGCTTTATCAGATATTTTTAGACAGCTGTATCACTTTTTGCTCCCCTCCATACACGTGTATGGAGGGATGAGCCTTTAGGCTTGCTTAACTTGTAAGTTTTGTGCCTATACAAGAGAAGCCTCTTCTCTTGACTCAAGGGTTGAAGTTCTTGAGAGACTTAGCCATTTTTAGATAGGGGAGAAGCTCTGGTTTAGGTTAGAAATTCCATATCTATTCTATCTCTATCCCTCTCTTGTTAGTCTAGGTGTTTTGTGCCTTACTATTGCACACAAACACCTAATGTTTCACCTTCCCCTTTGGACAGAGGTTCTAAGGGCTTGTTTTCAAGCTTCTTGACTGATTTGGAGCTCAAGGAAGCAACAACATCAATCTTTGTGAAGGTGGTCATCAAGGGTAAGAAACTAGCTCTTTTTACCCTATTCTTGCACTCCATTTTTGCCTAGTTTATAACTGTTTTTGTGCTTAGTGTTTAGCACATAAAAGTTCTGTTTTTTAAGCCTCTTTATTGTTTATTAAGAGTGCTTGTGGTTTGGGCAAGTTTGACCACCCTTAGGCCTTGAAAAGGCCCTTTTTTGTGCTATTTTGTGAGAGATCCGAGACTTTGGTGCTTGGGCCTCTCCACCACTGAAATCTTGAGGGATTTCAGTGGTGGAGATGGTGCCTTGAAGTCTCCAAAAGGGGAGGGCCACCCCCTCTCCTTGATGTCCTTGGAAAGGGCAAGTTTTGGCCTCCAAAGGAGCACCATGTTTGGTTGTTTGTTGAGCATGTCTTGGCTGCATTTTATGTTTATTATGCCTAATATGACATTGTTATAAGTTGGTTTTGGTCCCCTATGCACGCTTAGCATAGTTGCCTTGTAATGCCTCTTTGATGCCTTAACATGCCTAGATTGTGTGCCTTAGTTTCTAGCATGTTTTAGGCTTGCATTTGTGAAGATTTTGTGCTTATATTGCCATGTTTTAGGTCTGTCCTAAGTTGTTTTGGTCAATCTTAGCATGCATTATATAGCCTCTTTGTATTTGGCTTGTTGGCCTTAAGAGCATGAATGTATAGCATGCCTTGTTTGCATCATTTTAGTGGCTTGGAACCACCTAGCATGCTATTTCAGTCTCTTTGGTGTGCTTGTATGCTTGCCTTAGTTGCCTCTTTAGTGTTTCAAAAGCATGTGTTGTATGCTCCATGTTTTGGCCTTAATGCATGCCTTTGGTTTCATGTCATCTAGATGCCATCTAGGTGGTCCTTTAGACTTAGTTTTATATGTTAAAACTCTGTTTTTAATTGGTAAGTGTTACCATGCGTGGTTGTACTAGGTGTGGTTCAAAGCTTCATTGGCTTGCCTTAATGCTTGGACCATTTGTATGCCTTGTTTGGCTTGCTTTGTTAGTTGGTTTGGCACCATGTTTTGCATGCTTTTCAGAGCTTACTATGCATACTAATGGTCCATATTTGTGCCTCTTAGGTGTGTTTAAGAGTTGCTTAATTATGCTTAAGTGTTGGTGCCTTAACTTGTGCATGTGTGCATGTGTGTTTGGCCCTCATGATTTAGCATTTTGGCCACTGATTTTAAGCCTATTTGAGTTGCCTAAGTCATGTGTAAGATCATCATTTAATTGGTTTGCATGCTTGTCTTGAATGCTTGCTTGAACCCTTTGCATAAGTATGTTGCATAGTCCATGTTGCATGCCTAGTTGACATGCTTAGGGTTGCATTTGCATTGTGCATGTTTGACCTCTTGAAGTGGAGTATGATAGAGGTTTAGCACCCTTGTTTGCTTGTTTGCATTGCATGCATTTGAAATCTAAGTTGCACTCTTGGTTCTTTGGGCCATCATGCATGGAAATGCGTGATTGGTGGTCCGGGAATCGAGGCACATGCCCCCTTGAGTCAAAAACATGATAAGGGGTGTGTGTAGTGCATAAATACCTTGAATCACATTGCCATGCATGTTGTTGTCCTCTGCTGCTGTGAGTTGCAGGTTTTGCAGGCATTTAGTGCCGGCCGGCAGTGTTTAGTGCCGACCGGCAGTAAACAAGCTGCCGATGGATGAACTTTGTGCCGGTGGCCTCCTCCTTCAGCCGGTGGTGCTCTACCCCAGCCGGTGGTACTCCCCAGTGCCCTGAGAGGTACTTCTGGGACTTTGGCAATTTTCTGAGGAGGAGAGCAGAGGAAACAGAGGCAATCCGTGCATGGCAGTGCGGTTCCGAGCCAGTCCCGAGCGCGTGTTGCATCCGGTCCTCATCCCGAGGCGTTTACTGCTTTAATTAGATTAATTAATTTATTTGATTAATTTAGTGAAATTTGTAATATTTTAATTAGCTTGCGTAGTTAATTAATTTGTATATTCTTTTGGTCCCTCCGAGTGAGGGCATAATTGTAATAAGTGTGTGTGAGTGGGTGTATGTCTTCCAACCCCCACTTCTTTCTTCCCTTTTACTTACTTGCTTTGATGGTAGGTTAGGGCACGTTTATTTTAGCATACCTTATGCAATGCATGCGTGCATCCATGCATTTGTTGACATGCATCGGGCTCGGTACATCATACAAAATCGTATTTCCAATTCCAAATTGAATACGTGTTACTCGTGCATTTCACATGCCATTTTTAGGGTTAGCCGAGCCTATCCTAATTACATGATGTATGTGTTGCATTAGTCACTTAACATGAACTAGGTCATGCATGTTTGCTAACTAGTTTCTTGTTTTGGCACGGAGTACGATGTAAGTATTTATGCTTTAGCATATCGCATGCGTGTGAATGTTAACATGACAGTATGCTTACCATGCGGCTAAGTGCTTATATGAGATAAATTGTTTGATTGCCTGCGGGTGAAGGTTGGATTGTTTGAGTTGGAAAAACTCGTTGAAATCCGTGTTTTAGCCTACTTGCGAGTAGCAAATTCCAAAGCGTTTTTCAAAACAAACGGATATGCAATGTTTGTTTCCAAATTAGGCAATCTAGTCTATACTTGTTTGCTGCGCGCATAACATAGTAATTCTAGGTTAATAATTGGAATAAGAGCATGTAATGTTTTCAAAATTGGATATCACGGTTAGTAGAGGCCGGTCTTCGAACCGGGCGAAAGGGGGTGCTCATAGCTGACCTTCCCCGATCGTACCCAAGCTCCCGAGCCAAGACATTTGGTGATGACGGACACGTGGCCTTCGGCACCGAGTCAGGGTTTCCTAAATTCCCCATTAAAAAATATTTAGGTGGCGACTCTGTATCTGGCAAAGCAGTCCATGTTTGGCACTTTTTTCAAAAATCTGTTTTTCTCAAAACGATTTGCCAGAGTTGGACTCTTTGGTTCAGATTAAGAACCGCAACAATTTGAGTCCGAACTGTAGTGAACCCAATATGAACGAAAGGGACTTAACCCTCCTGGGGCGTTCGGGGACGTCTACAGGTTTTCAACCTTGTGAGCTCAGTTTTCTTTTATTCTATTTGTTGGCTCTAACTTTTTCCTAGGTCGCCCTTTTGGGTTTTCAGCTTAGCGAGCCTCTCAAGGATAGTATTTCTTTAACTTGTCCATGTTAATCGGTTGGGAAAATTCCAGGCCATCCAGGTCCATGAGAATAACAGCTCCACCTGACCAGATAGTTTTGATGATGTAAGGACCAGTCCAAGGGTCTGAACTTACCCCTAGGGTCATGAATGGGAGCTCGGTTGTCTTTCAGCACCATATCTCCCTGTTCGAGATTTTGGGACTTAACCTTCTTGTTAAAAGCCCTAGCAATTCTACATTAATAGCCCTGAACATAATGCAATGCTTTCAGCCTTCTCTCATCAAACAACATCAACTCCTCGAATATGCTCTGTTTCCAGTCTGTCTCTGCTATCTGACACTCAGCCATAACTTGCAGTGACGAGACTTCTATTTTAATTGGCAGAACAGCTTCTATCCAGTAGACAAGAGAGTAAGGAGTTGTGCATGTAGACGTCCGGATTGAAGTTCTATAGCCCAAGAGTGCGAATGGAAATTTATCTGGCCAGTCCTTGTAGGTCTTAACCATCTTCTACAAGATATTCTTGATGTTCTTATTGGCAGCTTCAACGGCTCCATTGGTTTGCAGTCGGTATGTAGATGACTTATGAAAAGCCACATTGTATTTCTCCAACAATTCTATCACTTCTTTCTTGAAGTGGGAGCCATTATCTGATATGATCTCATTTGGGACTCCATATCGGCAAATGATATTGTTTCTAATGAACTTGGCCACATGCGATGCTTTCAACACTGCATATGACTGAGCTTCCACTCACTTTGTGAAGTAATCAATTGCCACCAAGATGTATTCATGCCCATTCGACCCTTTTGGTGTGACTGCGCCAATGATGTCGATTCCCTAGATCAAGAAAGGCCATGGTGAAGTCATGTTGTACAGTTTTGACGTTGGGATATTCATGTGATTGACATGAATTTGGCCTTTGTGGCATCACCGAACAAAACTAATACAATCCTCCTCCATAGTGGACCAGTAGCAACCTTGCCTGAGAATCTTCCGAGCTAACATCACTCCGTTCATGTGTGCTCCGCACTCTCTCCCATGGATAGCCTCTATCAGGTGCTTTGATTCCTCCTCTTCGACACACAACTTGTGCATTCCCAAATGACCTCTTTTATACAGATTACCTCCGCAGATAATAAATTGGACAGCTATTCGCCATATTCACCTTTTGTCCTTGGCATTTGCCCTTAGTGGATAAATCTCCTTTTCCAAGAAGTTCCAAATATCGTAGTACCAAGGGTTTTTGTCTTGCGCTTCATCTATTACGGCAATAGTTTCATAGGCCAGCGTGTATGTCTGCTCAATAATAATCGGATGCATTCGGACTCCAAGTGGGATGTCTACCATAGAAGATAGAGTAGCTATTAGCGAACCTATTGTTCTCTCTCAGTAGATGCGTAAAAGTCAGCTTTTCAAACCAAGGAATCAAAATATCCAAGGTCTAGTGATAAACCTTCATCTTTTCTTCTTTGACTTTTCAGTATCCATTTGCTTGAGAAACAACTAAGTTCGAGTCCCCAATAACATCCAACCTTTTTGCCCCTAGTTCCAAGGTGGCTTCTAAACCAACGATACATGCTTCGTATTCTACTTCGTTATTGGACACCTTGAACTGAAGTTTGAAGGCTAAAGGTATATGGGAGTCGTTGAGTGTTATCAGCAACACACCAATTCCATAACTGTACTGATTGGACGCTCCGTCAAAGTACATCATCCAAGTCTCTTCATCTACTTGTAGAATGGCTTCATCTGGGAACAAGTATTCCACCGCTTCATCCCCTTCTACCGAGTGATCTTCCAGGAACTCTGATACAGCTCTTCTCTTGACTCACTTGTGGGTAACATACTTGAGATCAAATTCGGGGAAGAGAAGCAACTAACGGGCTAGCCTACCCATAAGCGTTGGTTTCTCAAAGAGATATTTGATGGGATATAATCTTGAAACCAGGGTTACAAAGTGGGCTAACAAGTAGTGCCTCAACTTCCTAGTGGCCCATACCAAGGCTAGGCAAGCTTTCTCCAACGGAGTGTAGCGGGTCTCATAATCCAGCATTTTCTTGCTCAAGTAGTAGATAGCTTTCTCCACCTTGTCTTCAGATTCCTGAGCAAGCATGCATCCCATAGTGGTGCCTGTCACTAATAGGTACAGAATCAAAGGCTTCCTCGACTCTAGCGGCGATAACACATGTGGATTATGGAGGTACTGCTTAATCTGCTCAAAGGCGAATTGACATCGATCAACCCATCGAAATTTCTTCCCTTTGTTTAGGAGACCAGATAGTGGTTCACAAGTCAAGGTTAATTTGGAAATAAATTGTCTTATGAATTGCACTTTACCCAGAAAGCCTTGTGCCTCATTTTCAGTCCTTGGTGGTGGCATTTCTAGGATGGCCTTGATTTTGGAAGGATCTACTTTAATGCCCCTCTATGTGATCAAAAAGCCCAGCATTTTCCTGCTATTACATCGAAAGTGCATTTCTACGGGTTTAACCTCAATATGTATTCCCTAATCCGTTGAAAGAATTTCTTCAAGGCAGTGTAGTGGCCCTCTCTTTCTTTGGACTTGACAATCATGTCATCCACGTACACCTCAACCTCTTTGTAGATCATATCATGCAAAAAGTGGTTGTTGCCCTCTGATAGGTAGCCTCGGCATTCTTCTGCCCAAACGGCATAACCCGATAGCAGCAGGTACCCCACGGCGTAGTAACTGCAGTTTTCTCTCTGTCCTCGGGCGCCATCAAAATCTGGTTGTACATAGAGAACCCATCCATGAAGGATAACAATGCATGGCCCGTAGTGAAATCCACTAATTCATCAATGTGCAGCAAAGGAAAGTGATCCTTCGGACTGGTTCTATTCAAATCCCTGAAGTCCACACGCACTCAAATTCTACCATCCTCTTTCGGTACTGGGACGAGGTTGGCCAACCAAGTCGGATATTCAGATACTAACAAGAAACCTGCCTCGATCTGCTTGGTGACCTCTTCCTTGATTTTCAGCGCCAAATCCAGACAGATTCTTTGCAACTTCTGCTTGACGGGTTGGGCCTCGAGGTTAAGAGGGATCCAATGTTGTACAATCTCAGGATCAATTCCAGGCATGTCTTCGTAGGACCACATGAAAACATCTTTCAAATCTTTTAATAAAATGACTAAGCACTCGCGCTCCTCCGAAGACAACATGGACCCGATCTGGTCCAGACGTGGATCCTTCTCAGTACCCACATTAATAGCAATGATTTCATCAACACAGGGTTTTGCAAACCTCTCCTCCTCTCAATTAATCAAGTTTTTCAAAACCAGAGTGTGGGTGTTGATTTTTGACCACACAACCAAACGGGGAACTCAGCTGAAGAGCACCAGCTGAATAGATAAAGCCCGAACAACCTGTTATAGAAAGATAAGAATCCAACAGTGGTTTATCCACAAAAAAAACATACTGCTCACAGTATATCACACATACCTTAGACCCATGGGGTGCCCTAGTTTATAGCCAGTACTGACCTGATCCCTGTAGAAGCCTCACTTCAGTGGATTCAGACTCAATGCTTATCTTGGACTCTCAGCTAGATATGGATAACTCCCTAAGAGCTTTATCTTTATCTAGATTGAGATCATCCCATGTTCTAGGACTCTTGTTCCTTTTCTGCTCATTTCGGATTTCGGCATCTCCGCAGGGAACCTCGGTCCAACTGAGATCACCTCAACATCAATACCAGGCAACGTGGCAGCTCGGCTGACACTTCGTTATCACCTCGGCCACGTGCTGTCATTCTCAAAATATGTCCCCACAACTGCCCCCTAGGTTCTATTACCTCGGCAATTTGGGGTAATGGAACCTACATCGCTAGTTCATTTACTACGTCGGCTGAAATTCGTTTCTTTCTTCCACGACCGATATCATTACTCGTCAACTTCACGTACCCAGGACCCAACTGTCCAACTTTGCCAATGACCAAGCACCAAGAATCAAGTTCTTTGAGTTTTCCATCCGAGATCGTTCCTCTAGCTGAGGTTTTTGGCTTCATTAACTCAAGAACTCTAAGAGTTTAATCTGTGCATAAGCTGTCACGCACGGTTTTCTCAACCATTTCCTCCACGTGTCATACGCTTACTGGCTCATACCATTCACGTGTCACTAAGTCATGTTGATCTACCTATGCCTCCTGATAGGCACCTCGTCCTAGGCATTTCATTATGGTTTGCCGCCCTTTTCGAATTTTTAACAAAACACTTAATCTCTCTCCGTCTCTTCACTTTTGAGAATTTAATTTGCTTTCGAATTTTCTCTTTCTAATGCTTCTCTCCCAATCCTCCATTTTCATGCTCCCAAGCTCCTGCAACTGCTCCAATCGTCTCCTCTGGCGAACAATTCACCATTTGGTTCCTATTATTCACACCGTTCGACTCCGGTGAGACTCATCCTGGCATCCTTTCTGTCGGCTTCACTTGGTAAGTCCTCAGTTTCTCCTTTTTCAGTTTTGCCATATATTCCACTCTATATCTATTGCTATGGAAGTTATATCTATTTTCGTAGTTGTATTTTGTTTATAAGACATCCTCTATTCTTGAATCTGCCTTGCTCCTCGAACTTTCGTCACTGCATTTGCTTGTGATTTGTGCACACTGCTTTCACACACTCACACCGTGTTTGTAATTTTTCATGTTCTTAGACTGTCATTCGTATTATTAAGCACGTCCGTGGCACATTTGTACTGGTCACTTTTGAATGTTTGGCACTGCTCTTGTCGTATCTGTATTTCTACATTTTTGCTCTGTTCAATTCTTGAATTTTTCCTTTGATGCTTCTTGACTCGGAATCTTGCTCTTTTTCCTTCTTTTCTTGTTGTGTTTCTAGATTTTTCCCTCAAATCTTATTTCTACGTAGACCTAGAACTGGGTTTTGCCAAGAAACCAATTACTTAGGAAAAACTGAAACAAAACTCCCCTTAGATCTAAAAAAACCCTAGCTCCCTTGCTAGCTTAGGTTTTAGCCGAGGTATTCAAATCCATATCCATCACTTCTGTGCCCAACCACTCTTGCTGAGATAATGGGTGTGTTCAGGTGGAGGGTAGACATCCCAGAAAAACTCAAGTACTTTAAGAGAAAGTTCTTTATCCCTGCCGACATCCATATTAGGTTAGCCGGGAAGGAGGACTCTATCATGCTAGATAGAGACTCTATGCCCTTCCCTGTGGTTCCCTTCATAGAATGCGGACTTCGGCTTCCTCTAGACATTCTTTTTTGGGAAGTCCTTCACTACTACAAACTCAACCCTATGCAGCTAGCCATAAATTCCTATAGGGTTATCAATGGTATAATTGCCCTAGCCCACGAGAAAATGCTAGGATAACATTAGCTGACATCCAATATTGTTATACCATATGTGGCCTGAAGTTAGAAAAAAGGCCACATTTATTACCTCAAGCCGAGATCCACAACCTAAAAAATCATAGCCGACCTCCCAGACTCCAACAAGGGTGCTGGAGATGATTACCTGATCATCTCGGGTAACTAGGAGTTTACTCCTGATAATGATCTCCATCCCTCGCGCCGATCGGTGTTTAAAGAGATATAGGATGTAAGAACTTAGTATTAATTTCTATACTTAAGACTTTATTACTTTATTTTTCTCTATCTGTTCTAATGTCTGTTTTCTATTCTCTGCAGCTCTTCCTCAACCATCCAAAGACTTCTGCCAATCTTTCTTCCCCGGCAAAGACTTGAAAAAACTATTGGGCCTGCCTATTGACCATCGCAAAGCTCCTCTGCTGCTCAATTACATCCCAACATACAAGTCAGCATTGCCCGAAGTCCCTCAAAGAAGTCTAACTCCACCGTCTGCCTCAACCCCTCTAGTTACTTCTTCACCCAAGGCTGATCAAGCTTCCTCTTCTGATCCAGTCGACTTGCCATAAACATCTGCCCCCAACTCATCCCGATATCACAATGTCGACACCAACGTTGAGCTCCACCAAACATTCCTGCTGGCAGAACTTGAAGTCGCAGACGTCGAGATTCTGAAGAATCGGCATTTGATCCAACAAACCCACCAATAGCCTTGCCAGCAATCTATTTCAGTACCAAAGTTACCCTCGCTACTACTACCAAAGACATGGGTTGCAAAGTCGTTATTGAGGACCTCCTGGCCGACTTGCCAGGAGTGGTCACCGTCACTTCCTCTTCACCGTCTCATTCCCAACCCAAACAAAAACCAAAAAGGATAAAGAGGGCCAAGGCAAAGACCCCTGTTACCCAAGTTGATACCGATGATACAATACCAATCTCAAAATTGGCCGAGGTTGAAAGGAGTGTCTCCAATGCCAAGAAGAGGCATGTCGAGGACAAGCCGACTAACACCTCATGATTGAAGAAGCCGAAGTCCCAGGCAGCCGCAAGCCCAAGTGCCTTTAAAGTCGATGATCCCTAGGCTCCTGCCATCATGATTAGAGACCAACCAATCAAGGCTGATGACAGTGCCATTGATAATATTGAGGTCGGTGTCGCTCTTTCCACCATCGTTCCTCTCCCAACTGATCTACATCGTATGGCAGAGATGTCGGGGTATGAAAACTTTGCTTTAATGATGCAACACTCTGTTCTTGTAAGCCTTCAACTCTTGTCTCTTCTGGCCTTTTAGTTCAAGTTCTCATATTTCAAAGTTTCACTAACTTGTTCATTCCTTTTCTTCTTAGGCGATCCAACATGCTCATTCTTTTGCAGTGAAAGCTGAGGATTTGAAGAAGGAATTGGTCCATAAGACCAATGAGGCTGCTGGCTTCCTCACTTCCATAAACAATGCTGAGGCCAAGATGAAAGTTCTGTTGGATCAGGACAAGGCAACCAAACGAGCCTAAGACCAGGCCAAAGAAAAAGCAGAAATGGCAGAGGCTGTGATCGAGGTTCTCAAAGCCAACGCTAAGGAGGCCGAAACAAAAACCTGCCGAAGCCCAAGCAGAGCTTCGACAGGCCTTGGCCACTAAAGAGGCCGAAATCAAAGTTGCCGACGAGAAGGCTTTCTCAAAGGGGCAGGCTACTGTCCGTGACGCATACAAAGCCCAGGTTACTTAAGCTTGTAACCAAGGTTTTCGCCTCGGCTGGACTGCAGCCCTAGACAAACTGTCCATACCTACTGACTCTCCTTTCCGAGATACCAACCAACTCCAATTGTCATTTCCTCCAACTCCCAACAATTCTGAGGCCAAAGACCCTGAGGCTGATGATGCTGGTAAAGAGGAGGCTGCCATTGGGGCCAAGTCCCCTACTTTGAATGAGCAAGTCCTGGACTTGACTCATGATGAACAATAAGAGTTGGTTTCCAAGGGTACTTCTCCCAAACGAACAACTTATGAAGCCGAGGTCACATTAGCTGAGAAAAGCTTGGACCAGACACTTCTGGAAATTGAAGTTGAGATACCAGCGGAGAAGGAAACCACATTGCCAACCGAGGCCGACACAATGCCAATAGTTGAAGTTGAGCAATCTGAGACTGATACCCATGCCACCAACACTTAGAAGTTTCTTTTCTTTTACTCTGAACTTTTCTTCTTTCAGTTGTACCTTTATTTTGTTTGATAAATTTTAAGTTTCCACTTGGCTGATTGACCTTCTTTTGTACCCGAACAAGTTGTCTTTTTGCTAGGCCGAAGTGCCTTTTTGCCTACGAACAAGTTCCATCTTCTGAATGCAAGTCTTATATTTCCTTCTAAGTGTCGAATACTTCTCTCCATGTTTGTTTACTATTTTTCTTCTATGCATGCTTCTATACTTAGAATAGTTTTGCATTCCTTCAAAGTATACTTTAACTATAAAATAACTTCGGGATAGAACACCTCGGATATAAACCTTGATTGTTTACCTCGGCCAACAATTGGAATACTTCGGCTAACACTTAAAAATATAAAAATATTTTTACAAGTGTTGTTCAGTCAAGCACTACTTTTTTACCTCCATATGCTATCTTCTCCCTTTCCAAGCTTTAACAACCTAGTTGGTCACCTCGGGTAATATTAACTCAGCTAACTTTAACTTGTAAATTGTCCTGAAATTTCAACAATTGTTAGGGCAATTCTAGCTTGTAAACTCTTCTAAAAATTTTCAACAAGTCCTAATCTCCTAAACTTTTAAGTTTATTCATCATTCTCCAACTCCCTGCCCCCTAATGTGAACCTAAGTTCCACTTAAGTTCACATTAAGCATGTGTCCATGGTCTCTCGCCGAAGTCAAATTCAAACAAAGACTAGCTAAGGTGTTCAACCTTGGCTTCTTTGTTAATCCAACTAAAGTACACTTAGTTCCATTCTAAGTTTAACTCTGCTGACATGGCAAGTCTATGTTAATTCAACTTAGTTCAACTCTATTATATGCAAGTATAATTCAACTCTGCCATATAATAAGTCTAAGTTATTCGTCATGTTTCATTCAGAAACATCGCAAACATAGTTCAACTATATTATATGCAAGTATAGTTCAACTCTGCCTTATAATAAATCTAAGTTATTCGTCATGTTTCATTCAGAAACATCTCATAGGATTGGTCAGTCCTATCACACAAATTTCAAATTCATAAAAATCAAACTAAAATTTTATTATTACTTCGGTTAATGACATAAACTCTGAAAAACAAAAATCTAATGATAGAAAAACTTCAAGTTGTAAGTGTTCCAAGGTCTGGGCAACTCTTTGCCATCACTGTCCTTAAGCCGATATGCCCCATTACCGGAGACCAAGACGATTCTATAAGGCCCCTCCCAATTTGGGCCTAGCTTGCCCTTCCTAGGATCCTTCTTGTTCCCGACTACTTTCCTCAGCACAAGGTCCCCAACTTTGAACTCTCTTGGATTGACCTTCTTGTTGTAAGCCCTAGCAAGTTGTTGCTAGTATGCCCCCAGCCGAATTGCTACACTCTCTCTTTTTTCTCCTTCAATAGATCTAGATCTTGGGCTAGAAATGCCTCATTAGTACCATTTTCCACTCCTTAGGTTCTGATCCCTAGAATGCCAACTTCTAGTGGGATAACTGCTTCAGTGCCACAAGCCATGGCAAATGGAGACTCCCCAGTTGATCTCCTCAACGTAGTTTGATATGCCCAAAGTACATTGGGCAACTCCTCCACCCATTTTCCCTTTGCTGCTTCCAGCCTCTTTTTGATCCCATCCAAGATAGTCTTATTGGATGATTTTGCTTGACAATTACTATATGGGAAACTTGGAGTAGAGTAGTAGTTTTTGATTTTGTACTTTCCGCAAAAGCTTTTGATTAGCTTACTGTCAAACTGTGTACCATTGTCTGCTATTATTGCCCTTGGGATCTCAAACCTGGTGATGATGTTCTTCCATATGAAGTTTTTCACATCAATATCTTGAATCTTCAAAAGGGGTTTAGCTTCTACCCACTTTGTGAAGTAATCAGTCGCTACCAGCAGAAACTTCCTTTGCCCAGTTGCTTGAGGCAGTTTTCCAACAAGATCCATGCCCCACTAGGCAAATGGCCAAGGGTTGGATACTGGGTTTAAATCTGCTGCTGGTTGATATATCAAAGGTGCAAACCTCTGACACTTCTCGCACTTTCTAACGTAGGCTTCAGCATCCTTCTGCATATAGGGCCGCCAGTACCCCTGAGTAATGGCCCTATGAGCAAGTGATCTGCCCCAGCATGGCTTCCATTTACCCCTTCATGTATTTCATATAATAAGTCTTCAACCTAGGAGGGATGTACACACCTCAAAAGGGGACTAGTGAAGGATCTCCTGTAAAGATAGCCATTTGCTGTTAGGCTGAACCTGGCCAATTTCAACCTGGTCTTATGGTCTTTTTTTTAGTTGTCTGGTAGCTTGCCATCTTTAAGGAACACCACTATTGCATCCATCCAACTTGGGCATATCTCTACACACATTGCCTCGTATTCTGTGATCAGTGGTTCCACACTTGGGCCTGACAAATAATCAACCATTATTGTCCTTGCCTCCCCTGATTTCATTGCACTAGCCAGGTTAGCCAAGGCATTGGCGTGACTGTTATCAATTATCATCTCGGCTAACCTGCTATAGCCGACAATCTTGGAACAATGCTAGCAGTCTAACAACTTCTTTGACATAGGGTATCATTCTTTCATCTCAAGTTGCGTACTCGCCCGTTGCTTGATTCACAATAAGTTGGGAGTCATAAAAGACTACCACCTCGTCGACTTCCATTGCTACTGCTAACTTCAACTCTGTGATCAGTGTCTCATATTATGCTTCATTGTTTGAGGCCTTGAACCCCAAACAAATAGATTGCTCTAACATTCATCCATCTGGTGATACTAACACTACTCCTGCCCCCACTCCTTGACGGTTTGAACTTCCATCAAAGAACAGACGGAAGGAGTCGCCGATGTAAATGTCACAGAGTTTTGGTTTCTCTACCTTCTTCTGCTCTGCTGTTGTGGGGTTTTTCATTCCCAGCTGGGTTTCTTCTTATTCCCCTAGACACTTTAAACCGTTGCTCACTAGAGCCCGACGTGGGACGGCACCAGGTGTGAACTCAACTACAAAGTTGGGCAGAACCTAACCTTTAATTGTCGTTCTGGACCTAAACTCTAAGTCATATTGGCCCAACACTACTGCCCATTTAGCTACCCTGCCTGTCAGATCTCCTTACTGCAGTAGAGACTTCAAGGGATGCTCAGTCAACACCACAATCCTGTAGGCTTGGAAGCAGTGATTCAGTTTTTTCGAAGCCATCACCAGGGCCAGCATTAACTTTTCCAGGGGTAAGTACGTGGTCTATGCACTTGCTAAGGTTTTACTCACATAGTATACCGCATTTGTTCCCCCTTCTCTTCTCTGATTGCCACTGCACTCACTACGTACTATGAAACTGCCAAGTATAAGAACAGTTCTTCCCCAGGTACTGGATTTGAAAAAACTGGAGCTATTGTCAGGTACTTTTTTAAGTCAGCCAAGGCAACTTCGCACTCTTCCGTCCATAAAAAATCTGTGGCCTTCTTTAACAAGCTACAAAATGGTTTACACTTATCCGAACTTCTGCTTATAAACCTGTTCAGCCTGTTCAGGGCTACGGCCCTTCCAGTCAACATCTGCACTTGTTTAGCCGATGTCGGGCTTCTCAAGTCAATGATGGCCTTGATTTGATCCAAGCTTGCTTCGATGCCTTTTCTAGTAAGCAAGTATTCTAGGAACTTACCAGAGCCGACTCCAAATGCGCATTTCGAAGCATTGAGTCAGAGCTGATATGTCCTCAGAATGTCAAAAATTGCCTTTAAGTCGGTCAGGTGATTCTCAGGTTCTTTGGTCTTCATGACCATGTCATCAATGTACGCTTCCACTGTTTTGCCAATTAGATGTCTAAACATCTTGGTCACCAACCTCTGGTAGGTTGTGCTGCATTTTTCAACCCGAAAGGCATCACTCTGTAGCAATATAGCCCTTTTGAGGTGATAAATACAGTCTTTTCCTCATCAAAGGGGTACATCGTTATCTGGTGGTATCCCCTGTAAGCATCCAAGAAGCTTATCCTTCTATGCCCTGAAGTGGCATCTACTAACTGGTCAATCTTGGGCAGTGGAAACTGTCTTTGGGACAAGCCTTATTCAGGCTGGTGAAGTCCATGCAGACCCTCCACTTCCCATTCTTCTTTTCACCACCACAGTGTTAGACAGCCAAGTAGGGTAGTTCACCTCGCGAATAGCTTTGGCTTCTAGCAGTTTATCTACTTCCTCCTCAACCACCTCAACATGCATCAACGTCGGTCTCCTTGCTCGTTGGGTGACAGTTTTAGCCGTCCTGTCTACATTGAGCATATTGCATGTGACCTCGAGGTCAATACCAGGCATCTCGTAGGGCGTCCAGGCAAATACCTCTATGTTTGCTCGCAAGAATGACTCTAACTCCTTCTCCTTCTCCTCAGCCAAGCCTGAGCCGAGAAGGAAGAAGCGCTCTTCATCCCCTTGTTGGACCAGAATTTTCTTCAAGGCTTCCTCACTTTTGTCGGTCGTCTCTTTACGGATGTCATCCAGGACCTCCATGTCCTCGTCCTCAATTTTTATTGTTTCTGTCTCTCACACGTTGCAGGTGATTTTCATTGCTACCATGGAGCAATTCTTTGCCTACACTTGATCCCCTCTGACCTTCTCAATTCCATGCTCCGTTGGGAACCGCAACAGCTGGTGTAGTGTTGAGGGTGCGTGCAACCATAGCCTTTCCAGGATAACATTATAAAGGAAGGGGGTGTCAATTACTGTGAACTATGTGCTTACCTTCTTGGTGCCTGCCTGCACCTCCAAATTTATTGCTCCCAGGGGCCAGGTTGGCATTCCATTGAACCTGACCATTAGGTTGTTGGAGTGTTCCAAATCATCTTGGTGAAGGCTGAGCTCCTTATAACATCTGACATACATGATGTCACAAGAGCTACCCTGGTTGATCAGAATGCACCTTACTTGGCATTCTCCAATCTTGAGGGTTACCACCAAAGCATCGTTGTGTGGATGTTGTACCATGTCTTGGTCTGCTTTAGTAAAGGACACCAGTGGTCCCTGGCACTCGTCTGTCTTACACATGCTGTAAGTGTTTCACCCTCTGAGTCTCCTCACGTACCTTGTTTCCATTGACCCTTAAGTGAATTACATTGATCACTCGAGGTCCGTCTGCTTGCGGTTGTAGTGCTGGTGGAGGTGGTGCTGCCGGTGCCTGGGGCAGCCTTGCCTGCTCTTCCCTCATTCTGGCCTCATCTACTAGGTTCCTTAAGTGACCTTGTCTAACCAAATCTTTTAAATGCACCTTTAGGGCACCCTGCATCAGGTGTCCATCTTTATTGTGGTAGGCACAGTGCTTCCCTAGACTTCTCTCCATAAATTTGCCAAGGATCCTCTCCGACGTTCTGTAATACGGCTGGTTCCTGATCCTTTCTAGAACTTTATAAACCAGGATCTAAAACACAGTGGTGGCTGCCTGTGCAGCCTTCAATTATGTTTCTTGCCTGCTATATCCAGTATTACCTCTCCCTCCCTTCAGCAAGCCGTTTCTCTTCTCCTATTTTGATGCCTTCGTTCCCGATGTATCCTCTTCTGCTTTGGCATATTTCTCAATCCTTGCCATGAGTTATTCCATACTCTTTGGTAGAGTCTAAGCCAGCGACTTTCGAAGTATGCAATCATCCTCCAGGCCATTTTTAAAAGAAACGATCGCCAACTCCTGGTTGCATCCTGGTATTCGGTTGAACACCTCATAATACCTTTTGGCAAAAGCCCTGAGGCTTTCACCCTCACCAATTTTCAGAGCCATCAGGGAGTCTACCCTCGACGGCTGTAATTTGTTTGTAACAAACTTGGCCATAAACATCTCAGCCAGGCCTTCCCAACCCTTCACAGTTTCTTTCGACAACTTGTGAAACCAATTTGATGCGATTTCCCCAAAGGATGGGGGGAACACCTTGCAAAGCAACAGTTCATTCCTGGTATATAGTACCATTGAATTCAAATATAAGCCGATGTGCATGTTTGGATCGAACTTAACGTCATATAACTGGAACCTTGGCATATGGAACCTTTTTGGGGCCTCAAACTTATCTAACTCTACTGAGAATGGCGTTCTAGGCTTGACCGTGGATGTTACCTCGACATTCTGCCGCTTCCTCTAGAGGTAGTCCCTCAAATCTTCTTTAGTCCGGCCAGGAGCTCGGCTGTCAATGGATTTCAGCCTTTTTGGTGCGTTACTCTCAATGTTGTTATGAGTCCTCTTGGACTTCTCTTTATTCACTGTGTCAAAACAAAGTTCCTTCCCCTGAACATACCAATGTTCCCTGACATAAGTTCCCTTTGTCTGAGGTGTCCTCTAAGACTCTCCTCTTATTGACTCTGCTCGCCCAGCATGCCGTGAAGACCAATCTGAGCGTTCTTTCACCTTGTCATGTTGAGGGACTGCTGGAATTGCTTTCTGCCTCCCTTTCTGGGCATCATTCTTGGGCGCTGGAATTGGCATGCCCTTTAATGGAAACGGTGGTTGCATGACATTGTCCTGCCTTGATTTGCCTGGTGACCTCTTCCTTGATTTTCAACGCCCAATCCAGACGAATTCTTCGTAACTTCTACTTGACGAGTCGGGCCTCGGGGTCAAGAGGGATCCGATGTTGTACAATCTTAGGATTGATTCCAGGCATGTCTTCGTAGGACCACGCAAAAACATCTTTGAAATATTTTAATAAAGTGACTAAGCGCTCACGCTCCTCCAAAGACAACATGGACCCAATCTGGACCAGACATGGATCTTTCTTAGTACCCACATTAATAGCAATGATTTCATCAGCACAGTGTTTTGCAAACCTCTCATCCTCTCGATTAATCAAGTTTTTCAAAACCAAAGTGTGGGTGTTGATTTTTGACCACAACCAAATAGGAAACTTAGCTGAAGAGCACCGGCAGAATAGAATAAGCCCGAACGACCTGTTATAGAAAGATAACAATCCGACGGTGGTTCGTCCACCTGGGGGTACTCCGACGATCAAGTTAGTATCTCTCAAAGATAGCAAATTGTGCTTAAACTCACAAGAAAAAGCCAACTACTCACAGTATATCACACATACCTTAGACCCATGGGGGTGCCCTATTTTTAAAGCCAGTACTGACTTGATCCCTGTAGAAGCCTCACTTCAGTGGACTTAGGCTCAATGCTTATCCTAGACTCTCATCTAGATAGGGATAAACCCCCTAAGAGCTTTATCTTTATCCAGACTGAGATCCTCCCCCTATTCTAGGACTCTTGTCCCTTATCCATTCATCTTAGATTCCGGCATCTCCATAAGGAACCTCGGCCCAGCCGAGATCACCTCGACATCAATACCAGGCCACGTGGCACCTTAGCTAACACTTCGGTATCACCTTGGCCACATGCTGTCATTCTCAAAATATGTCCCACATAGAGGAATTCCTTCATCTTCGTTTTCATTAAAATTCTGAAAATCTTGGTCAATGTAATAAATAAGCGGCAAAGAGAAATACTCAAAATCAGCAGCATTCTCATTCATAAGATCTAGCTCTTCGATTACAACTAACTCAAAAGCAAACGAAAAAGAGGATCTAGACATGACCTTGGCGTCCAGGTTATCACCCCCAAGAATACCGGACTTAGACTTAGAAGAACCGAAATCTGATTTTGACTCCACAAACTCGGTGGAATCAGATTCTGGCTCATCACTCGACTCTGAACTAGACAGGTAGCCCGACTCTATTTAGCTTCAAAACTTGGCTCAGCCTTTTCCTCAGCATCACTATCTTGCAACTACAAGTCAAAGAAGATTTCGAATCCAGGAACACACTGCTTCGCAGAATTCATCCAGGGCTCGAGAAAGCCACAAAAGGGGAAGTCTTCACCCTCCCGAACGAAGCCGCCATTCAGCGTTCCAAGGATTGGCCTGTGAATGAGCTCATAGTGTTTCCCGGCCTGCTTGGCTCTGGCTCTACCTATCATCTCTTCCCTTTTCCTTACCCAATCCTCTTTGGTGGGTACATATCCCAGACCAAAGGCATATGGATTATGCAGCACATCGGCAAATGCTGTGACACCTTTCTAGCCACTTCTTCCAAGTCCCATTCTTGGCATATGTTACAGTTTGTTCATGAAATAAACAGAGTGGGTGCTAACATACATGCCCTTATCTGCTACCAAGATAGTATACCCGCACCTCAGCCAGAGTGAACCCTGAGAGGAATACATCCTCATCGCCATGAACAATCTCCAACACTGGTGTAGTTACCTCTGGCAGGGGATGGATAGACAATTCCCAAAAATGATTGCCACCCCTTTCCCGTGAGGGTATTTCACATTTGGTGAAGGGTGGCGGAGACAGCTTTCACCTGATGCAGGTAAGGCCTCCCTAACAGTATGTTGAAGGTGATCGGGACATCCAAGACATAGAACTCGGCGTCCTGCTGAGATGGGCCTACCTGGACTCTGATTTGTACCATGCCCATAACCTCCCTGCTGGTATTATCATATGCTCGAATTACTTGGGTTGTGGGCACGAAGCCTGCCGGTCTAAGGCCGATGGCATAAGCTGTGCGAGAAGGACAGGCATTGATAGCTGAACCGATGTCTATCGACACCACCAGTACCTATTTTTCCTTGCACTCAACTAATATGTACAGGGGTTTGTTGTGAATTGAGCCTTCCGGCGGCAATTCTTTGTCAGAAAAGGTTAGGGTTGGCCCGACACCACCTGGGAAGACTAATCCCACAACTTGTTCAGGGGTAGTGTCAATGGACAATTTAGCTTTGTCCATTGCTGACAGCACTGCCTATCGATGCACCCGGGAGGCCATAAGAAGACCCCAAATTAAGATGTCAGCTTGGATTTTCTTCAGTTGCTTCAACACTACTTTCTCTTCCAACTACTTCTCTTTCTGTTTCTCAACCTCTCTGTCTTTCCCAGATGCCTCAGCTTGATTTAAGAGTGGTGGCTTGAAATACCGCCCACTTCTTGTCATGTGATCAATCTCTTCTGCGTACCACATGTTGTCTGGGAGGCACTCACCCCAGTTCTCGTCAATGTGGACCAGAAGTAGATCGTAATCCTCCCACCATACACCTCTTGCAGCCGACAAACAGTTCTCCGACTCTGTTCTGATCACTCTTACATCACAAGTATCCCCTGTAGGGTATTGAGCCAGTACTTGTTTCTAGTTGTCTTCAACCCTCTCTTGTGCAAACTGCTTCAGTGCAGCTTCCTGTTCTATGTCCACAGTACTCACAGTGCCCAGTTCCTGAGCTAAATTGTTCACACCGATGTTCTCCGACAGTTTTCCCTTTTCATCGGCCGTTCCAGCCACTACAACAGTTCCCGCTTTCTTTTTCTTTGGTTTTATTTCAGTTCCTTCCTCCCTGTTCGGTTCATCACTTGACCACCTAGAGTTGTCCATTGATCCATTCAAATCGAACCAGTCAATATGTACATCCCCTTGACCTTGTTCGTCAAAGAACTACAGGTTGTCTAGATCCTTCTTTAGCTCTGCCAAATCATCTAACCTTTGGCTCGGGCCATCCTCCTTAACCACATTGACCTCCACTATAATTGGCAATACCACTTCCAGCTGACTTGATCAATCGGTACAATGTAGCAGCTTGGATTATACACTCCCTCAGACAAGTCCTCAGAGCGCTCAGGCAACGGACTCATACTTTCCTCTAAGGCCAACCTCCCTTTTTTCTGCAACTATCACCACCACAAGTTTAGGTTGAAGTGTGAACGTGTCTATCATGCACAAATCTATGCTTTCAAGAATGAATACCGTCGGTCTAGGTTGATGGGAAGGGGTAATATATACGATGGGGTCGTAGGGGATGGCCAGTGTATGGATTAGGTTTAGATTTCGAGGTGAGAGAACTTGATTGTGGCTGGGAGAGGATTGGCAGTTACATTTGCTTTTTGGGGTGGTGCAATCACCTTATTGTCAATGAGGTCTTGAATCTCATGATGCAATCTGAAGCATTGGTCGATGTTGTGACCATGCTACTAGTGAAATGCGCAGTACTTTGCTGGGTTATGTTTCGGTAGGAGAGGATCAGGTAACGGGCGTGGCTCTAATGGTTTGAGGTGCCCCTTTTTAATCAACACCTTCATGGCTTGAGATAAAGGCATATAGAGTTGGGTAAAGGTCCTCTGGGATCGGGCAGAGTTATTTGAAGTTTGTGGTGCTGTATTGGAAAAAGGATTGGCGGTCTTGGTTGTGGTAGTGACAACGCTCACATCCAACGGCTGCGCAGCTATGCTACCACTGGTGGTAGCATTGGAACTGTGCACAAAAGGCCTCTTGGCCTACTCTTTCTCATCAGTAATCAACCCTTGTTTCATGGCGTCTTCAATCTTAACCCCCATCTCATGGAGCTTGGTGAACATGGACAAAGATAGGACGATCATTTCCTACAATAACTTCCCATGCAGATTGCGGACTACCATTCTTATCTGATCTTTCTTAGAAGGTCATGTGGTCATCATTGAAGCCTTCGCCCTCCACCTCGTAACAAATTCTGAGAAGCCCTCCTTCAGCTCCTGGCGCGTTGCCTCAAGATCATGAGTTGTGACCTCGATTTGTGTGTTGTATGAGTACTATGCAACAAAGGCCTCGGCCATTTCCTTCCAACTCTGCTTCACAGAATCCTCTAGCTTTGCATACCATATGGCAGCTATACCAGACATGGTATGGCCAAAGAGTGAGAGCTTCTGCAACCTAGTCAAGCCTATCTGCCACAGGATGTCTGAAAACGGCCGAAGATGAACCATGGGGTCCCCAGAGCCATCAAATCGATCAATGTGTGGCATTTTGAACCAATCTGGCAATGTCACTACAGAGTCGGTATACCCATCTTCCATGTCAGGAATAGAGTTAACACCTTGTGCTCTTTTGAATAACTTCTCTAGCTTGTTGACCTTAAGCACAGTCAGGTCAACCTCAAATTCAAACGAAGCCTCAATTTGATACACAAGTGCTTTGGAAGCCTGTGGTGGGATTAGTTTTACAGGATTGCCCTGATTCTCAGCATGGGCATTAGCAGTATGGGCAGTGGCTCCGAGTGTTGGGATACCTGTAGGAGGTGCATGAGATGCGGAAGCTGCTGCCAACTGTGATTATTGTTGTTGCAGCCGATTTATTACCTCATCTTGATGTGCTATGACCTCGGCCTGATGAGCAGCATCTTGCTGCATGGTTTCAACTATTTGCTGAAGGTGGTGGATTAGTTCCTCCATGCTGACTGGGGGATATTGTGGCATCAGAATGGGTGAATGATCTTGTGCTAGACTAGATGTAGAAGACTGAGCCTGAACCTGACTGGATACAGGTGAATTGAGGGGTGACTGCTCTAAAAACTGAACCAGTGAATTCTGGTTGATTCTCCTCCGTCTTGTAACCGGTGGGAGTGAGGTAAACACGAGCTGTCCTCTTAGAATATCTTTGATTTTGCAAAGCCTTCTGACACGGATCCAGAGTGCTTGGGGGATATCCGAACTGTCCAAAGCTATGATGTTATACTACCTAGAAAAAAGAAATAAAGCAAACAGAAAACAATAATCAGAAATTGCATAGCAACTCAGCTCAGATGCTAACAACATGCAGATGTAATGAAGCGGTAGGACTGCACTCAACACTGAATTCTACCTCCAAAAATGGATACCCAACTTGCAACTAATACGCACATTCCTGTACAGTTTCACTGTAAAGCACATACTAGCTAAGTAAGAACCAAAACACCCCTATGAGAGGGTAAGGTTACCCTGTCCTAGTTTGAATAGGAAGTAGGGTTTACTATTCAAACAAAGCAGTTTCACGCAATCCTGTATTTCGGGTGAGCATCCTGTCCTAGTTTGGAACAGTCTTTACAGCTTTCGATATACAACTAGGCCAAATGGTCAAAAAGGTACCTCAGCAAGACTACCTTATATACCTCTCACACCTAACACCGAGAAGTGAAAGGAGGATCAAACGGTACAGCGATAGTCCAAGTCCAAAGGTTGTGTTCCCATCATGGCAGAGCTCGTGACCGGTCAGCCTTTTGGCAAGCTTTCCAGGCAAGCCTCTGGCAAGCCATCTAGGAATAGCAGATGGCAAACACAATGACTTAAACACACCAATGCAAATGTAATGCAAAGAAACATATAAGTGTAGATAAAATTTCATATCATGATTTTCAAGTCAAGTTCTCTAATTTCCTAGGCAGAGTCGCCAGAAACTATAGCTCGACTTTTTCGTGCCCCTTTTTGGAAGGCAAAGAAGCCCTACAGTATCAGACTCCGGCGGTTCGGAATCTGATTCCATAAGTGTAATATGAAATAGATAAACACCAAAGAGTTCAAATCTGGCAAATGTTTTTGGAAAATCGATTTTGAATCAAAAATACCAAAAATGGACTGCTTTTCCATATACAAAGTCGTCACCTAAATATTTTTTGGGAAATTTAGGAAGCCCATGACTCGTGCCAAAGGCCACGTGTCTATCATCACCAAGATTGTCTCGGCTCGGGAACTTAGGTATGAAAGGGGAAGGTTATGAATGAATTGAGCACCCCCTCTACTAATCATGATATGAATCTTATGTACATTATATGTTCTTGTTTCGACTATTATGCTAGCATTACTATGTGATGCGCACACACACAAGTATAGACTAACTTGCAAGAATTGGAACACTTCGATTCATATTTGTTTCCAAAATTGTTTCGAAATATTTACCACTTGAAAAAGTGATCACATATGAACATTACTCAATTTATTCCAATTCAAGCAACAAGCCTTCACACAGGCATTCAAGCAATTAAATACTTTAAGCATTTAGCCTCATGGTAAGCATGCTAAACATGACAACAATCACACTCATGCGATTATACTAAAGCAAGTAAAGGCTCACCTAGTACTCCAAGCCAAACTAAACAAAAGAGTTAGAAAAATGCATGATTCCTAACTTATGCAACATGATTAATGCAACACATGCAATATGCAACTAATAGGGTCGGCTACTACTATGGCACATGTGAAGCAATTAAATAGCATGTGGTCTAAGCACGTATTCAAAGAAGTATTTAATCTAACAATGCAAGTTAGAATGATGAACTGAATCTCGGTGCATGCAATACAAATAGATGCAAACATGGAGTATGCTAAACAAAACGTGATGTCCCTAAACTAACCATCATAAGCTAGTAAATAAAAGGGAGAAAGATGTGGGGTTGGAAGACATATACATTATTACAACGTTGCGCTCTCACGAAGGAGAGTCCGAATTAACTAACTAATTAAAGCTAAGCTAATTATTACAAAACAAATAAAATTGGCTAAACTACTTAACTAATTATTACAACAAATGAATTAATTTTTCTAGTTAACTAAAACGATTACAAAAAGAAATCGAGTAACTAGTTAACTAACTAATTAATTACAACACTTTATAAAATCAATTAGCTACAACTAATTAATTACAACAAATAGCTAAGCTAAGTATTTAAACTTAAACATGCTCGATACACGAGGAACGCTCAGGCACGTGCTTGGTTTCCACATGAAAAGCTACCGTTTTGCTTCCAGAAGGCCTCTATTGCACAATAGAACACTAACACCTTTGTCTACTACTAGAATAACTCTACTCTGCTCAAAAAAATACACTGCTAAATTTTGCATCAGTGGCCGGCCGGCCATCAAAGGTAGCCTACCGACCACTGCTGCATGGTTCACCTTGCTGCAACAGAGAACAAACAGAGCATACACAGGGTATTCTCAAGGGTTTGTTTGCACAACCCACCCCTCCTTTTCATGAACAAATCAAAAGAGTAGTAAACTTGGTTCACAAACCACTAACTCAAGCAATTTCATTGTATGATGGCTTATGAACCAAAGCATGCAATTTCAATAAATGTAACAAAATAAGACTCTAACCTCCTCTCTTTCATGAATTGATCAAGGGAAGTGATGACCTTGGAAACTTGAATCATTTCATCCCTAATGAGTATGAAATGCCTCAAACTTCCATGTGTTCAATTAACGTCCGATTGAACACAACACTTATTTCTTATCTTACATCATTTTAGTCCCATTTTAATTACCAACCATCCTTTAATTCATTGAGTCCAATGGTGAGTTTAAGTCCTCTAATGAAAAGAAGGCTCAAACCAAATGTCTTGGGCATGAAAGAGACATCATACCGTTGGTAATGAACCCCCAAAGGGATTAAACCATTAAGCATGACGTCTCAATCTCATGCTTAAACAAACAAGTAGTTTGAACTACTTTCAAAGAAAAACAAAAGACAAGAAAGGAGGGAGGTTGCAGAGGTGATTAAGACTGATCACTAGTATGGAAAGCCATAAATAAATGCAATCAACTCAAATAAGATGGTGTCTAAGTCCTAGAACACCAAACTCATGAAGACTATTACACTACAAGCATGCAAAACAAAGCTCAAATGCAACTATCAACCAAAACCAGTGCTAAAACGGTCTAAAATAAGTCCTAAAACATGCTGGAATTAAGACAAAAAAGGCTAGATTAATATGCTAAAACATGGCACAAGCTAGGCTAGTAAGCAAGACATAAGGAGAGGAGCCTAACCCCTCCAAATTTGGACTTCAAAACATGATTTTGGAAACTGAAATTACTCTGAAAAACAATGTTTAAAAGCTCAAAAATAGATAGTAAAAGGATGGGAAACACAAGAAAAAGGGCCTCCAAAACAAGGTGCAAAGAAAGGTGAACCACCCCTCAACCTTTAATGGCCTTAAAACCCAAGCTTCAGCCCAAAAATACAAAGTTTTTATAGCTCAAAAACAGTTGGAAAATAACAAGAATAATAGCAAATGAAACAAAGCAACAGGCAAAGCCTTATACCTCTTGAAGAGAAGCCCAATTCTAGGTAACAAATCAAGACAACACACCCTTCAAGAGCTCAAACCAAGCTCAAAAGTACCTCAGCTCAAAGATGAGAAGGTTTGGTTAAAGGTGTATAGGCAAAGATTAAGGATATGTAAGCAAAAGTGTAGAGATTTGGAAGAGAGAGAGAGAATTGTAGAGAGAGGAAAAATTTTGCTCCAAAATTTTTCTAGCCTTAAAACATGAGAGGGAGGCCTCCTATATATAGAAAATATGAATTTCCCTAAAAAACATCCAGCCCTACACGTGGGAGCAGATGCAAGCATCTGTACAAATAGCTGGCACAACTGTCACAAAATATCTGTAAAAGACACTGGTGGCCGGCAGGCCACATCAGTGGCTAGCAACCAAGAGTGATGGCCGACAGCTCGAAAAGGTGGCCAGCAAGCCACCAAGGGTTGCAAGCTTGAAGAACCAAGGCTTGGTCCAAGAATGAGGCAACAAGAGTGTAGGGTTTGAAAGGCTCAAAGCGGTGGCATTCCGCTGAGGACTTCGAGCACTTGATAAGCATATAGACTCATCATTGGATGTGCATGCGATGACATCCAAGTCGTAAGGGCCATAAAAAATGGTGTGTCTACAAGTGGCCCTCTCGATCTTTGGACTTGACAATCATATCGTCCACATACACCTCAACCTCTTTGTGGATCATGTCGTGCAGAATGGTTATTACAGCCTTTTGATAAGTGGCCCCAGCATTCTTCAACCCAAACGGCATGACTCAATAGCAATAGGTGCCCCATGGAGTAGTGAAAGCAGTCTTCTCCCTTTCCTCGGGTGCAATCAGAATTTGGTTATACTCGGAAAACCCATCCATGAACGAGAGCAATGCATGGCCCGTGGTGAAGTCTACCAACTCATCAATATGCGACAACGGAAAATCATCCTTCGGACTAGCCTTATTCAGATCCTTGAAGTCGACACAAACTCTAATTCTACCATCCTTCTTTGGGACTAGAACAATATTAGCCAACCACGTTGGATACTCAGATACTAGCAAGAAACCTACGTCAATCTGTTTGGTAACTTCTTCCTTGATCTTGAAAACCTAATCTGGGCGAACTCTGCGCAGTTTTTGCTTAACTGGCCGGGCCTCAGGGCCAAGAGGGATTCGGTGTTGTACAATCTCAGGATTGATTCTAGGCATGTCTTCGTAGGACCACACGAAAATATCTTTGAAATTTTTTAATAAAGCGATTAAACGCTCACGTTCCTTCGAAGACAGCGTGGACCCGATCTGGACCAAGCGAGGATCTTCCTCAGTACCCACGTTAATTGATATGATTTCATCTGTACAAGGCTTAATACGCCTCTCCTCCTCATGATCAACCAAAATTTTCAAAACTAGAGGAATTTCTTCCTCTTTGTTTATGTCAAAATTTTGAAAATTAAGATCAATACAACAAACCAAAGGCACAGAGAAGTAGGCAACATTCACAGCAATCCCATTCAAAAAGTCTAGATCTTCGATTATAGTAGACTCGAAAGAAAAGCTAAAAGACGACCTAGACAAGACTTTGGTATCTGGGTTACCACTCTTAGAAGTACCAGACTCAGAGGAACTCAAATTTGATTTCGACTCCACAGACTCAGTGGAATCAGATCCGGACTCATTATCCGATTCAGAACTGTTGATGACGTCTTACGCAAACCTCCAAATCAGGCATGGAGCCTCAGATGTATCCATGATAAGATTAAAGAAATTCGCTGTTGGTTTATCCCCGATCATCGAGATAGTAAAACTATCTCCCAAGTTGGCGAACTCAGCTCTAGGAGTAGAACTTACCAGTAAGTCAGCCAGTGCCTTTTCCAGTAACTCCTCCTCTTTGGTAACCAAGCTCGTAGCCCTTCCTTGATCTGTACCAGTGCTTAGGTGTGCCTGCTCATCCTCCTCTTCCGATAACTGGTGCCCGAAGAAGATCTTGAACCCAGGATGCCTAGTTTTCGTCTCCCAGTCATACCAAGGCTACAGGAATCCACAAAAGGGTTGGCAGACAAAATGTCTGTTCAGGGTTTCCCGTATAGGTTTGTGGACTAACTCATACTGCTTCCCAGCCCTCTTTGTTTTCAGCCTTTCTCTCAGCTCCTGCCCTTTTCTTTGCCAGCATGCAATAGTAGGTTTGTATCCCAGCCCAAAAGCGTGGGGATTATGACTCATCTCCTTCGCAACAATACCTCCCTATCTACCACTTCGGCCTAGTCCTGACCCAGGCATATGCCTCTGTTTGTTCATCATGTAAATGGATTGTGTACTCACATAGTCTCCATCACCCTCAGCCATGATGGTTTGAACCAACTAGGCTTCTGCCAGAGAGAAGCCAGAAAAGAACATGTCTTCTTCCCCATGTGATTTCCAATAAGGCCACTGTGGTTCCCTAGGGAGGATAGATCATGGAGTTACCGTACATAGTGGCAATCCCGCCTTTGAATGGGTACTTCACTAACTGATGGACTGTTGATGATACAGCCTTCATCTAATGTAGCCAGGGCCTTCCCAGTAGTAGGTTGAACGTGGCCGGAACGTCCATGACATGGAATTCCACCTCATGTTCGGACTGGCCGATTAGGATATTGCTCTTGAACCTTTTCATGACATCCCAACTTGTATTGTCATAATCCCGGACAACTTGGGTTATTGGTGTAAAGTCAACCGGCCTCAAACCAATGGCATAGGCAGTTCTCACTGGACACACATTGATCGTCGATCCGGTATCTACTAACACCACCGAAATCTACTTTTTTTGACTTTCCAAGGTTACATATAAAGGACGGTTGTGGTTGGCGCCCTTGGGAGGTGATTCTTTATCCATAAAGGATATTACTGGCATAACATCTCCTGAGGTGACCAATGACACCAATTGGTCAACAGTTGTGTCAATGGGCAGTTTAGTTTGGTTCATTGCTTCGAACAGGGCTTATCTATGCTCCCAAGATACCATTATCAGTCCCCAGATAGATATGTCGGCCTTAATCTTCTTTAGTTGTTTCAAGACCAGATTTTCCTCAACATCCTTTTCCTTTGCTTTCTCAGCCTCTCTGTTGAAAGATTCTAGCTGATCTAAAGTCAAGGGTTTAAATTACCAACCACTGTGGGTCAGATGATCAATCTCATTAGTATACCATGTATCATCAGGGGTATCATCCTTCCACCCTTCATCCGTGTAAACGTGGCTTAGATCGCTATCTTTCCACCACTCCCCTGCGGTCATGGCTGGGCTGCTATCAGGTTCTATTCTGAGCATGTTAATATCACGTGCCCCATCATCATACCATTCTTCCTTCATTACAACTCGGGTTTAAGCATCCTGGTATTTTCTGAGTTTCTTTAACATTCTCTTCTGATCACTGGGTTCCCACTCAGTTTTCTTAGCATTTTGAACACTGCCGATTATAGACTCGGCCTCTTATTTCTCTTTTCCCCTTTTTTGTTCCAGAGCTATCTTCTTCTGGATCTGCTCTATCCTTTCCCTTTGAAATTATTCTAGTGTCTATTCTTTCTCAGTCAAAGGTGCAGCCTCAGCCTTGCCCTTAATAGTGATTTTCTCTTCTGTCCTAGCCTCCCCTGTATGTTCCTCCACATCAGACTCTTCCTCACTCAACCACCCATTACTTGTTTCTGGCTGGCTTGAGTCCCACCATCCCATCTGCATACAACTTGTATCTTCTTCCTCGAAGAAGTAAAGATCCTCCAGATCTTCTTCTAATTCCACCAGATCCTCTAAGTTTGCTAAGTCATCAAGGCCTTGCTCGGGCCATTCATTCAGATTCTGTGCCATTTGGTCTTCCCATATAGCATTAATGCTGAGAAAGTCTGACAATATGACTACCGACTTTGGCTGATCGATGGCCACAATGTACAAACTGGGATCGTACTCCTCTGCGAGCGAGACCCCCTTATCTATGACATGAGTATCAGACAACCCTGTCTTTAGTGCATTCTGCTCCCTCTGCATTTCTACTACCACAAGCTTAGATTGGGTTTGTGGTGTTAGATCCATCATGCACATGTCTGTGCTTTCTAGAATGACCACCTCCGGTTTTGGTAAGTGGGATGAGGTAATGTATGTGCTAGGGTTGAAGGTGGGTGGTAGTGTATGAATGTGGTTAATTTTTTTGGGCGGGGGGACTTGATTGCATGCTGGAAGTGGATTGGTTGTTACATTGGGTTTGGAAGGTAGGGCGATGACTTTCTTGTCCATGAGATCTTGGATCTCATGACGTAGACGGTAGCACATGTCTATGGGATGGCTATGTTGTTGGTGGAAGATACAATACTGGGTAGGGTCATGTTTGGGTGGCAGTGTGTGGATGCGCCCCGAGGGACTTATGCTACCACAGTTCGGACTCGTTTTAGTTACGGTTCTAAATCTGAACCAAAGAGTCCAAATCCGGCAAATCGTTTTGAGAAACAGATTTTTTGAAAGAAGTGCCAAACATGGACTGCTTTGCCAGATATAGAGTCGCCACCTAAATATTTTTTAATGGGGGAATTTAGGAAACCCTGACTCGGTGCCAAAGGCCATATGTCCGTCATCACCAAAGTTGCCTCGGCTCGGGAACTTGGGTACGATTGGGGAAGGTCAACTATGAGCACCCCCTCTCGCCCGATCCGAAGATCGGCCTCTACTAACCGTGATATCTTATTTTGAAAACGTTATGCGTTCTTATTCCGGTTATTAGCCTAGAATTACTATGTTATACGCGTAGCAAACAAGTATAGACCAATTGCCTAAATTGGAACAAAACATTACATATCCGTTTGTTTGGAAATGTTTTGAAATTTGCTACTCGCAAGTAGGCTAAAATACGGATTTCAATGAATTATCTCAATTCAAGTAATACAACCTTCACCTACAGACATTCAAGCAGTTTATATCACATAAGCATCTAGCCACATAGTAAGCATGCTGTCATGTTAACATCCACACTTATGCGAAATGCTAAAGCATAAAATACTTACAGTATACTCTGTGCCAAAACAAACAGTAAACTAGTTAGCAAACATGCGTGACCCTAGTTCATGCTAAAATGGCTAATGCAACGCATGCAGAATGTCGCTAGAATAGGCTCGGCTAATCTAAGAATGACATGCGAAAATGCACAGATAGCATGTATTCAAGTTAGATTTGAAATACTTATGCAGTTAGCATGATGCGCCGAGCCCGGTGCATGCAAGACAAATGTATGGATGTACGCATGCATAGCATAAGGTATGCTAATTGAAACATGCCCTAATACTAACCATCAAAAGCAAGTAAGTAAAAGGGAGAAAGAAATGGGGGTTGAAAGACATCACACACGCACCCACACTTATTACAATTCGCCCTCGCTCGGAGGAACCAAAAGAATAATACAATTTAATTAACCTACAAGCTAATTAATTATTACAGACCACCTAATTAATTGACAAATCAATTGAATAGAATTAAGCAGTAAACAGCAGCCTCGGGAAGAGGGTCCAATGCATGCGCGCTTGGTTCCGCTCGGAAGTCACTGACATGCACAAAATGCCTCTGCTTTGGCTGTTATCCTCCTCTGAAGACTGCACAAGTCCCAGGGTTGCTTCTCTGATTGTTGTAGAACACCACCGGCTAAAGGGATTGGTCACCGGCCACAAAATACTCCATCGACCAACCATGGATGGCCGGTCGGCACTGAAGATGGCCGGCCGGCCAAATCTCCCTGCAGAAACTGATTTGACAGCAGCAGAGGACAATACTTGGCATGGCAATGCATTTCAAGCAATGTATGCATCAACCACACTCCTTATCATGTGTATGACTCAAAGGAGGATGGGCCTCGATTCTCGGACCACCAATCACGCATTTCCATGCATGATGGCCGAAAGAATCAAGTGTGCATTTTGATATGGGATGCAATGCACATAAACACACAAGGAGGCCCAACCTCTATCTTACTCACTTCAAGAGGTCAAGCATGCATGCTCATGCAATGCAATCCTAAGCATGTGAGCTAGCATGCAACCATGGAAATGCAAAGAAGTATACAAGGTGAGCATGCAAACAAGCAAAGGGATGGACTTAAACTAAATTAGGCAGCCCTCAAACAAGCCTAAAACAGTGGCCAACAACTAAGGAAATGAGGCCAAATGCACATACAAACATGTATATAATCATGGTCCATCACTTAGGCACAAAGAGCAACTCTCAAGCACACTTAAGAAGATGCAAACATGGACTAATGGCATGCACATAAGCTCTGAAAATCATGTTAGAAATGGTTTCAAACCAACTAAACAAAGACAAACCAAGCATGCAACATGGTCCAAACCTCAAGGCTAACAAGCCAAAATGTAAGGTGGCTATACAAAGCATACCATGGTCGACCAAAGCAACCCAAAATAAACTTCAAGCATACCAAAACAAACACAAAAGCTTCACAAAGCTCGACCAAAATCATGCTGGAATAAGGGTCAAAAACCTAAAGCATGTTAAGGCTTAAACATGGCATTACAAGGCATGTATGCTAAGCAAGCATGGTGTACCAAAACCAAGCAAAAAAAGAGGTAATACATGGAAAAATACTATCAAATAACACTTAAGACATGGCCAACATGCACTTAAATTAGATGCTCAAACATGAGGCAAAAAGGGCCCTTTTCAAGGACAACAAGGAGAGGGGGTGGCCCTCTCCTTCCTAGGACCTCAAGGCACCATCCTCACCTCTGAAATCCCTCAAGATTTCACTAGTGAGGAGGCCCAAACACAATGGTCCTGGAGCTCAACCAAAATGGCACAAAATGGAGCCTAGCAAGGCTTAAGAGGGGTCAAACAACCCCAAAGCTTAAAGCAACCTTAACCAACTATTTAGAGCACTCAAAAACAGAACTTTTATATGTTATACACAAAGCTCAAAAACAGTTGTAAGATAAGCAAAAAGAGTATGCAAAAATGGGGTAAAAAGGGACAAAAGTCTTACCCTTGTAGACCCTCTTCAAAAATGGTGGACCAGCTGGTTCTTTAGGTTCAAATCAGTCCAAAACCTCCAAGAACAACCTCCAAGGGCCTCAGCTCCAAGGAAAGGTGTGATGGTGGGTGTTTGTGTGCAAAACTAAGGCTAAACACACACACTAAGCTCAAGAGAGAGAGATATAGAGATAGAAGAGATACAAACTCAAAACCCTAATAGCCAGAGCTCTCCTCTGAAATTTTGTAACCCTAAAAGAGGGAGAGAAGGCCTCCTTTTATAGAGCTCAATTTTGTAAGCTTACAAGACAAGCTTGCTAAGAGGGAGAGGGGAGCCAAGTGCATGCCAGCTGCACAAAAATATCTGCAAAAGTAGATGCACAGTAGTCGGCCGGCCAAAAATGCAATTGACCAAAAAAAGATAGCCGGCCGGCCATCTATAGTGCCGGCCGACCAAACATTTGGCCGGTGGCAACAAAACACAGCCAGTGGCCTCAAGCCATGGCCGGTGGAGTATGGGGATGGCCCACAAGCCATTCCCTGCCCCTCCAAGGCAAAGCACAAGTGTTTGGTGCAAAACCAGACACGAAAAAGTCAAGTAGAGAGATCCTGAGGCAAGGCGCGTAGCCGAGGCCTCTGGGAACTCAAGACGAACACAAACATGGATGATCACCGAGTGTTCAAGCGGTGACGTCCAAATCTTGAGGACGGTCAAAAATGGGGTGTCTACACAGTGGATCTAGGAGTGGACAAGGATCGAGAGGCTTGAGATGCCCTTTTTGCATTAATAGCTTAAGGGCGTGGGTTGGGCTCATATGGAGAGGAGTAAAAACCCTCCAATTTCGGGGTGGACCAGTATTTTGTGAAGGTTATGAGGTTGTGGCAGTAGCAAAGGGATCAACCATCTTGGCCATTGAAACAACAATACTGACATCCGCAGGCCGTGGAACAGTGCTGCTACTAGCATTGGTACTCCAGGAGAACGGCCTTTTTGCGGATTCACTTGTTCCATGGATAATACCTTTTTTGAATGCACTCTCGATCTAGACCCCCAGCTCATGTAAAGAAGCAAATATGGACAACGGAGCCACTATCATTCTCTACAACATGTCTGGCTCGAGGTTCTGGACCACTAGTCGGACTTGTTCTTTTTCGGCAGGCCTATTTGTCATTCGAGCTACCTTGGCTCTCCACTGGGTGACAAAATCGATGAATGATTCTTTGGGGTTCTAGGTAGTCACCTCTATCTCACTAATGGTTACTTCTATCTGGGTGTTATATGAGTACTGATTGACAAACACCTCAGATAGCTCTTTCCAATTCTGCTTTGTAGAGTCCTCCAACTTAGCGTACCAAATGGCCGCCACATCAGACAAGGTTCTCCCAAACAAGGAAAGCTTCTGTGCATCCAAAAATAATCGGACATGCACAATCGAATCCCTACTCCCATCGAATCTGTCGATGTGGGGCATCTTAAATTTCTCTGGTAATCTGCCCGAAGCCTAACTGTACCCATCCTCGATATCTCGAATGGAGTTGAAGCCTTGAGATTTCTTCAATGCTTTCTCTAATCTAGCAATCATGACTAAGGCCAGATCAATTTCATTGATATCAAAAGGAAAGATTCCTGCAGGAGGTTGAACCGAAGGCCTATAAACTGGAGCCGGGGGAAACATGTCCTAAGGATCTAGGACTGGCAGATTTTCTATTGGTGGGGGTAGATCTAGGTTTGGCTGAGCAGCCGGGATCGGATGCACAGTTGATGCTGATGCCCCAGATGTACATCGTAGATTGGCAATAATCTCATCTTTGTAGACATCCCATTTTTTATAGCCCTTCAAGACTTGGATTTTCTTGCAGGTACATCCGATGATGAGTCTGTTTTCTCGCCATGCACTTGAAGATCTCAGCGGAATGCCACAACTTTGCGCCTTTCAAACCCTGCATCCAATTTGTCTAATTTTTGGACCATGCCTTGGCCTTTCCATCATACAATCTCTGGTGGCCTGTTGGCAATCCCTGGAGGTTGCCGGCCATTAATGCGCCTTTCCGGCCATCAATGATGCCTTGCCAGCCATCACTGATAGCCGGCCGGCCACTAGTGTTTTCTGTAGATATTTTATGTCAGTTGTGCCAACTGTTTGCACAGATACTTGCATCTATCCACACGAGGAGGGTCGGATCTCCTTGTATAGATTTCATGTTTTCTATATGTAGGGACCCCCTCTCTCATGTTTTGAGGTTTTTTCTTCTCTCTCTACAATTCTCTCTCTCTCTCACTACAAATTTTTTACACTTTTACCTACAATTCCTACACTCTTGCCTACACACCCTTAACCAAATCCCCTCATCTCTGAGCTGAGGTGTTCTTGGGCTTGGTTTGAGCTCTAGAAGGTGGTATTTGCTTAGAATTGTTGCTTGGAATCACTCTTCTCTTCAAGAGGTATAATACTAGCTTTGTAGGCTTGCTTTACATACTTGTATTCCTATCTTTTATTCATTGTTTTGGGCTGTTTTTGAGCTGTAAAAAAACCTATTTTTATGGGCTGAAATTGGTGTTTTTGGCCATTTAAGGTTAGGGGGTGATCCATCCCTCTTTAGTCCTTGTTTACAAAGCCTTTGCACCTTTGTTTCCCATTTTCAAACCATCTTTTTTTGGGTCTTTAAACACTGATTTTCATAGTGTTTTAAGTGGTAAAAATTAGGTTTTGAAGTCCAAATTTGAAGGGGTTAGCCTTCCCTCCTTGTGTCTTATTTGCTAGCCTAGTTGATGCCATGCTTTAGCTTATTTTTCTAGCTTCTTGTAGTTTAGTTCCAACATATTTTAGCCGCTGATTTAGGCTATTTTAACTCTGTTTTGGGTTGGTTGTTGCATTTGGGTCTTGTATTGCGTAGTTGTATTGTAATAGTCCTCACAAGCTTTTTCTTTTAGGCCTCTAGACATCACTTGTTTAAGTTGATTGCATGTTTTTAGAGCTTTTCACACTTGATTTCAGCACTAATCATCTCTGCAACCTCCCTCCTTTCTTGGCTTTTCATTTTACTTTGAAAGTGGTTCAAAGTCATTTGTTTGTCTAAGTGTGAAATTGAGGTTTCATACTTAATTGTTTAATCCCTTAAAGGGTTCATTACTAACGGTATGAGACTTCTTTCATACCTAAAGCAACTTGTGTTTTGAGCCTTGTTTCCATTAGAGGACTTTAATTCACCTTTTGGACTTAATTGGATTAAAGAATGGTTGGTAAGTTAAAATGAGTAACTAACAATTTGGGGACTAATATGGAGCAAGATAATAACTTGTGTGTTGTATGTTCAATCGGACGTTAATTGAACACAAGGAAAATTGGGACATTTCATACTCAAAGATGAAATGTGTCAAGTTTCCTAGGTCTCCATTGCCCTTGATCATGCATGATGGGGTGATGGTTCTTGTGTGTCTTGTCTTGCATTTATTAAACTTCCACATCTTAAATCACAAGCCATCATGCAGTGAAATTGCTTGAGTTGGTAGTTTGTGGCTTAAGTTCACAACTTCTTGGATTTGTTCATGAAAAGGAGGGGTGAATTGTGCAAACAATCTGTGGGAATACCCCCTTTTTGCTCTGTTTGTTCTTTGCTGCAGCAAGTTGAACCAGTGCATCAATGGCCGGCTGGCCACGATTGATGGCCGGCAGGCCACTTCCATGGTCGGTACCTGGCTGGCAGTCTTTGCCAGTGGCCAGCTAGCCACTGATACAAATATTAGCAGACAGTTGGTAAGGGGGAGCAGAATGATTCTAGAAGTGTTCAACTGTGCAAACAGAGGTCTTTTCGGGTGGAAACCCAGCATGCGCATGCACTTCCTTCATTTCCTGAGGCAAAATGTCTAATTAACTTCGTTTAGTTACTTAGTTTAATTATTAGTTGCAAGTCTTGTAATTATTTAATTAGTTAGTTAGCTAATTAGTTCAAAATGTCATAATAATTAGTTACTTAGTTAGCTATTTATTTTATTTTGGTTTGTAATAATTAGCTTAGCTTAGTTAGCTTAGCTTTATTCATTCAGACTCTTCTTCGTGACAACATAATGTAATAATGTGTGTGTGTCTTCCAACCCCACATCTTTCTCCCTTTTATTTAAGCACTTTTGATGGTTAGTTTAGGAGCATCACGTTTCAATTAGCATACCTTATGCTTGCATCCATTCATCTTGTATTGCATGCACCGAGGCTCGGCGCATCATTCTAACTATATCGTAATTTCAATACTTTTAACCGCATGTTATCAAATTGAATCACATGCCATATTAGTAGCCAAGCCTATTAATTGCATTATTGCATGTGTTGCATTAGGCATCTTGTATAGTTAAGAGTCATGCATAGTTTTCTAACTCTTTTGTTTTATCTTAGCTAGGAGTACTAGGTGAGTTTTTAATGCTTTAGCATACTTGCATGAGTGTGAGTGATTGCCATGTCTAGCATGCTTTCCATGAGGCTAAATGCTTACTTGATAAACTGCTTGAATGCCTATGGATGAAGGCTTGTTGCTTGAATTGAAACGATTCAACGAATGTACGTTTTTAAGCCCACTTTGTTGAGTGACAAATCAGCTTTAAGCCCACCATGTTTGGTGGCAAATTCGCAAACTTTAAGTCCACTTGAGGTGGCAAATTCAACCCCTTTTTTGAAAAACAAACATGAATTGAATTGTTTCAATTCTTGCAAACTAGTCTATACTTGCTTATGCGCATCACATAGTAAAGCTAGCTTAATAACTGGAAAAGGAGCACATAATGTACATAAAAATCATATCATGATTAGTAGAGGCCGATCTTTGATCAGACGAGTGGGGGTGCTCAATTCATGACCTTCCCTTCTCGTACCTAAGTTCCTAAGCCGAGGCAACTATGGTGATGACGGACATGTGGCCTTTGGCACGAGTCATGGGTTTCCTAAATTTTCCCAAAATAAAATATTTAGATGGCGACTTTGTATCTAGCAAAGTTGTCCAATTTTGGCATTTTTGATTCAAAATCAATTTTCCAAAAGATTTGCCAGATTTGGACTCTTTGGTGTTTATCAATTTCACATTGCACTTGTGAGATTAGATTTAGAACTGCGGGAGTCCAAACTATAGGGCTTTCTTTCAAACCTTCCGAAAGGGCGCGAAAGAATCGAGCTACAGTTTCTAGCGACTCTGTTAGGGAATTATAGAACTTAACTCAAACTCATGATATGACATTTTATTTACACTTATGTGTTTCTTTGCATTTGCATTTGCATTGGTGCGCCTAAGTCACTGTGTTTGCCATCTGCTATTCTTGAACGGTTTACTGAAGGCTCGCTTGGAAAAGCTTGCCAAAAGGCTGACTGGTTGCGAGCTCTGCCATAATGGGAACACAACCCTTGAATCTGGGCTACCGTTGTACCATTTGATCCTCCTTTCACTTCTCGGTGTTAGGTGTGAGAGGTATATTAGGTAGTCTTGCTGACGTATCCTTTTTCACCAATTGACCTAGTTGCATATCGAAAGCCATAGCGACTGTTCCAAACTAGGACAGGTTGCTTACCCAAATTCAGGATTGTGTGAAACACTTTTGTTTGAACAGTGAACCCTAACTCCGGACGAAACTAGGATAAGGTAACAATACCCAATCATAGGGGTGTTTTGGCTCTCACTTAACTAGTATGTGCTTTTAGAGTGAAACTCCACAGGAATGTATGTATCAGTTGCAAGTTTGGGTATCAGTTTTGAGGGTAGAAATCAGTGTTGAGTGCAGTTCTATAGCTTATGATTACAATGTGTGTTGTTAGTATCTGAGCTAAGGTGCTGTGCGGTTTTTGATTTTTTGCTTTCTTTTTACAAGGTAGTTTCTCACAATTGCTTCGGACAATATTGTTATCCCCCAATCACTCTGGACCTGTGTAAGGCGACTTTACAGATCCGGGGATCTTGTTAGGGAACAGCCAATGTTTACTTTACTCCCACTGGTTACCAGATGGAGGAGGGTTAGGCATAATTCACCAGTTCAGCAATCACCTTCATCTAGTCAGCACCAATCTTCTACATCCAGTACATCCAGGCTAGCCAGAGATTACTCGCCTGTTCAAATGACTTAGTACCCTGGAGCCAATATGGAGGACTTGATTCGTCATCTCTAACAAACAGTAGAAACCATGCAGCAAGATGCTGCCTGTCAAGCTGAAGTTACAACCCACCAGGCTGAAGTGATAAACAGGCTGCAGCAACAGCAACCACAACTGGCAGTAGTTTCTGCATCCCATGCACCTCCAGTGGGTATTCCAGCACCCGAAGTTACTATCAATGTCCAAGAGAATCTGGGCAACCTGGTAGACCCTATTCCACCGCAAGCCTCCAAGGCACCACTGTACCAAACTGAGGCACCGTTTGAATTCAAGGTTGACCCCACTACACTGAAGGTCAACAAGCTATAAAAGCTTTTCAAATGGGCACAGGGTGTGAACTCAATCCCTGACATCGATGATGGATATACTGACTCTGCAGGAACTCTGCTGGATAGATTCAAGATGCCACACATAGATCAGTTTGATGGCTCTAGAGACCCCATGGTCCATCTCCGGCTATTCTTAGACATCCTGCGGCCAATGGGCCTCACCAGACTTCAAAAGCTGTCATTTTTTGGTCGGACCCTGTTAGGTATAGCGGCTATCTGGTATGCAAACTTGGAAGACTCTGTGAAACGGAGATGGAAGGAAATGGCTAAGGCCTTCATCGCATAGTACTTCTACAATACCCAAATCGAGGTCACAACCTGCGATCTTAAGGCAACCCGCCAGGAGAGCTAAAGGAGGGATTCTCAGACTTTGTGACCTGATAGAGGGCTAAGGCCTCGATGATGACTATCAGGCCATCCAAGAAGGATTAAATCAGAATGGTGGTCTGCAACCTGCAAGGAAAATTATTGCAGAAGATGATAGTCTTGCCATTGTTTACATTCACTAAGCTCCATGAGATAGGGGTTCAAATTGAAGATGCGATGAAACAAGGGCTGATAGTCGATGAGAAGGAACAGCCCAAGAGGCCCTTTACATGCAGTTCCAATGCAACCATGAGTGGTAGCACCGCTGCACGGCCGTCTGATGTGAATGTAGTCACCATTACAGCCAAAACCGCCAACCCTTTCGCCAATACAAGTCCACAGACCTCAAACAACCAGGCCTGATCTCAAAGGGTCTTCACTCCGCTCTATATGCCTTTATCCCAAGCCCTGAGGGTGCTAATCAAAAAGGGGCATTTTAAGCCGTTGGAACAACGCCCACTACCCGATCTAAACACAACCCAGCCAAATACTGTGTATTTCACCAGTAGCATGATCATGACACCGACCAATGCTACATGCTGCATCATGAGATTCAAGATCTCATCGACAACAAGGTGATAGCACTACCCCAAAAGCCAAACGTAACTACCAATCCTTTTCCAACCCATAACCAAGTTCCCCCACCCCGAAACCTAAATCTCATACATACACTAGCTATCCCATATGACCCCAGCGTATACATTACCCCGTCCCACCTACCCAAACCAGCCGTGTTCATCCTTGAAAGCATGGACTTGTGCATGATGAACACTTCCATACTTCAACCTAAACCTGTAGTGGTGACGAAGGTAGAAGAAAAAGGGTTGGCCGAGGAGAGTACAAGTCCATTGCCTGAGTGCTCTGAGGATTTGACTGAGGGGGTGTATGACCCGTGCTATTACATTGTGCCAGTGGATCAAGCCAAACCTGAAGTGGTATTACCGACAGCAACGGAGGTTAATGTGGTTCGAGAGGATGGCCCAAGCCAAGGTCTAGATGATCTAGCGGAGCTGGAAGAAGACTTAGACAATCTGCAGTTCTATGACGAATAAGATCAGGGGACGTGCAGATTGATTGGTTTGATCTAAATAGGTCAATAGAAAATTTCGAGTGGCTTAGTGACGAGCTAGCAAAGAGGAGGAAATTCAGCCAAAATTTGAAGAAAAAGAAACAAGATTAGCTGCAGTGGCCGGAATGGCCAAAGACAAGGGGAAGTTGCCAGAGAGCACTGGTATCAAGAATTTAGCTCAGGAATTGGGCGTCGTAAGTACTGTGGATATTGAACAAGAAGCCGCACTAAAACGGTTTGTGCAAGAAAGGGATCTATACAAATAGGAAGCTAGAACAACTTAATGCCCTGTGGGGGATACTTCTGATGAAGGAATGATCAGACTGAAACCAGACAATTGCTTGTCGATTGCTGGAGGAATATGGTGGGAAGATGATGATCTGCATCTTGCCCATACAGATGAAGATTAGGGTGAAGACCTACCAGATAATACCTGGTACTCTGAAGAGGTGGACCATATGACTAAAAGTGGACGGTATTTCAAGCCCCTACATTTGGACCAAGCTGAAGCCTCCGAAAAGGATAAAGAGGTGGAGAAGCAGAGGGAAAAGCAATTGAAAGAAGAAGGAGTACTGAAACAGCTGAAGAAGATCCAGGCTGATATTTCAATATGGGGTCTGCTTATGGCTTCTCTCTTACACCGACAAGCTGTGCTATCAGCAATGGATAAAGCCAAATTATCCATTGACACAACTCCTGAACAGCTCGTGGGATTAGTCTTCTCGGGAGGTGCTGCACCAACTCTAACTTTCTCAGACAAAGAACTGCTACTAGAAGGCTCAGCACATAATAAACCTCTGTACATATTAGTAAAGTGCAGGGAAAAGTGGGTGCCAGTGGTATTGATTAATATTTGGGTCAATAATCAACGTCTACCCATCTCATACAGCATATGCCGTCGATTTGAAACCAGCAGATTTCGTGCCTACAGCCCAGGTGATTTGGGTGTATGACAACACTAGCAGGGAGGTTATGGACACAGTACAAATCAAAGTTCAAGTGGGCCCAGCTCAATAGGATATTGAGTTCCATGTCCTGGATGTGCCGGCCACTTTCAATCTACTGTTGGAAAGGCCGTGGCTGCACCAAGTAAAAGTTGTCTCCTCTACCCTCCACCAAATGTTGAAATACCCCCATGGAAAGGGGGTGGCTATTGTGTTCAGAAATTCATCTATACATTGGTCTTGGCTATACGCCCACCAAAGAGGATTGGGTTAGGAAATCAAGAGAGATGGCCAGCAAAGCCAAAGCTAAGCAAACCGAGAAGCGCTATGAGCTTGTAGACAGACCAATCCAGGGAACTCTGAATGGTCATTTTGTTTAGGAAAGCGAAGACTTCCCATTCTGCAGTTTCCCTGAACCCTAGTTTAACTCTGAGAGGCAGTGGGTTCCCGGTTTTGAAATTTTCTTCGACTTGCAGCTGCAAGACACTAATACAGAGGAAATGGTTGAACCGACTGCTGAAGCTGAGAAGAGCACAAAAAGTGATTTCAACAGCAACAAACTCGAAGTAGGGGCAGCATTGGCATGTCTCCTTTCGGATCCTCCGATTGACTCAGAGAGCTTGGGGGATAACTTGACCGTTTCCATGATCGGGGACCAACCGGGTGTCAACCCTTCTAGTAGCATTTTGGATGCATCTAACACACACATCCCTCGTATGGTAGTTGGAGGAGAGCTACCTGTCTAGTAGTTCTAAGTCGGGTAGTGAGGCAGAATCTGATTCCACAGAGCCTGTGGAGTCGGAATCAGATTCCGGTGCTTCTGAGTCTGAGTCCGGTATTCCTGGGGGTGATAACCCGGACGCCAAGGTCTTGTCTAGGTCGTCTTTTTCTTTTTCTTTTGAGTAGGTTGTCATAGAAGAACTGGACAAGCTGGACTTGATGAATGAGAATGCCACTGTAGATTCTGAGTATTTCTCTGTGCCGTTTATTTATTGCATTGATCATGATTTTCAAAATTTTGATGAAAACGAAGAGGAAGGAATTCCTCTAGTTTTGAAAATTTTGATTAATCGAGAGAAGAAGAGAGGTTTGCAAAACCCCTCGCTGATGAAATCATTGCTTTTAATGTGGGTACTGAGAAGGATTCGCGTTTGGTCTAGATTGGGTCCACGTTGTCTTCGGAGGAACGCGAGCGCTTAGTCACTTTTTAAAAGATTTCAAAGATGTTTTTGCGTGGTCCTATGAAGACATGCCTAGAATCGATCCTGAGATTGTACAGCATCGGATCCCTTTTGACCCCAAGGCACGACCCATCAAACAGAAGTTGCAGAGAATACGTCCGGATTGGGCTTTGAAGATTAAGAAGGAGGATGTCACCAAGCAGATAGATGCAGGGTTCTTGCTAGTATCTTAGTATCCAACTTGGTTGCTAACATTGTTCTAGTGCTGAAGAAAGACGGCATAATTCAGGTGTGTGTGGATTTCAGAGATCTGAACAGAGCCAGTCCGAAGGACAACTTTCCCTTGCCGCACATCGATGAATTAGTGGACTTCACCACGGGTCATGCGTTGCTCTCCTTCATGAATGGATTTTCCAGGTATAACCAGATTCTAATGGCACCCAAGGACAGAGAGAAAACCGCTTCACTACGCCGTGGGGAACATACTGCTATCGGGTGATGTCGTTTGGGCTAAAGAATGCATGGGCTACCTATCAAAGGGCTGCAACCACTATTCTGCATGATATGATCTATAAAGAGGTCAAGGTGTATGTGGACGATATGATTGTCAAGTCCAAGGAAAGAGAGGGCCACTACACTTCCTTGAAGAAATTCTTCCAATGGATCAGAGAATACAGACTGAGGTTGAATCCGCAAAAGTGTACTTTTGGTGTAACAGCAGGGAAAATGCTAGGTTTCATGATCACACAGAGGGGCATCGAGGTAAATCCTTCCAAAATCAAGGCCATCCTAGAAATGCCACCACCAAGGACTAAAAAGGAGGTGCAAGACTTTTTGGGTAAAGGGCAATTCATAAGATGGTTTATCTCTAAATTAACCTTGAATTGTGAACCACTTTTTGGTCTCTTAAAGAAAGGAAAGAAATTCCAGTGGGATGATCGGTGTCAATTCGCTTTTGAGCAAACCAAGCAATACCTTTAGAATCCACCTGTGTTGTCACTGCCAGAGCCGAGGAAGCCCTTGATTTTGTATCTTTTAGTAACGGACACAACAATGGGATGCATGCTTGCTCAGGAATCTAAGGATAGGATGGAGAAAGCCATCTATTACTTGAGCAAGAAAATGTTGGATTACGAGACCCTTTACACCCCGCTGGAGAAAGTTTGCTTAGTCTTGGTATGGGCTACTAGGAAGTTGAGGCACTACTTGTTAGCTCACTCCGTAATTCTAGTTTCGAGATTAGATCCCATCAAATATCTCTTTCAGAAACCAACGCTTACGGGTAGGCTAGCTCGTTGGTTGCTTCTCCTCTCCGAATTTGACATAAAGTATGTTACTCGCAAGTCGGTCAAGGGGAGAGCTGTAGCAGAGTTGTTGGTAGATCATCCAATGGAAGGAGATGAAGTAGTAGAATACTTGTTCCCAGATGAAGCTATTCTGCAAGTCGAGAAAGAGATTTGGACAATGTACTTTGACGGAGCGTCTAATTAGTACGGTTATGGGATAGGTGTGTTGCTAATAGCACCCGACAACTCCCATATACCTTTAGCCTTCAAACTCCAATTCAAGGTATCCAATAACAAAGTAGAATATGAAGCATGTATCGCTGGTTTGGAAGCTGCCCTGGAACTAGGGGCAAAAAGGTTGGACATCATCAGGGACTCGAACCTAGTTGTGTCTCAAGCAAAAGGAGACTGGAAGGTCAAAGAAGAAAAGATGAATATCTATCACCAGACCTTGGACGTTCTAATTCTGAGGTTTGAAAAGCTGACCTTCACTCATCTACTAAGAGAAAACAACAAGTTTGCTAACGCTTTATCAACTCTATCATCCATGATAGACATCCCGTTTGGAGTCCGAATGCGTCTGATCATCATTGAGCAGAGATATACGCCAGCCTATGAGTCTATCACCTCAATAGATGAAGTTCAAGATCAAAACCCTTGGTTCTATGATATCTGGAACTTCTTGGAAAAGGAGGTTTATCCACCAGGGAAAAATGCCAAAGATAAAAGGGCAATACGGTGGATGGCCGTCCAATTTATCATCTACGGAGGTAAACTGTACAAGAGGGGTCATCTAGGATGCACAAGTTGCGTGTTGAAGCAGAAGAGTCAAAGTGCCTGATGAAGGCTATCCATGGGAGAGAGTGCAGAGCGCATATGAGCAGAGTAATGTTAGCCCGAAAGATTCTCAGGCAAGGTTACTACTGATCTACTATGGAAAAGGATTGTATCGGTTTTGTTCGGCAATGCCACAAATGCAAAATTCATGCCAATCGTATGAACATCCCACCGTCAAACCTATACAACATGACTTCACCATGGCCTTTCTCAGTCTGGGAAATTGATGTCATCATCGCAGTCACACCGAAAGGGTCAAATGGGCATGAATACATTCTGGTGGCCATTGCTTACTTCACAAAGTAGGTGAAAGCTCAATCCTACGCAGTGTTGAAAGCAGCGCATGTGACTAAGTTCATCCAAAACAACATCATTTGCCGTTACGAGGTCCCAAACGAGATTATATCAAATAATGGTTCCCACTTCAAAAAGGAAGTGATTAACTTGTTGAAGAAATACAACGTGGCTTTTCATAAGTCATCTACATACCGACTGCAAACCAACAGAGCTGTTGAGGCTGCCAACAAGAACATCAAGCATATTTTGCAGAAGATGGTTGAGGCCTACATGGACTAGCTAGACAAATTGTCATTCTCACTCTGGGGTTATAGAACTTCAATCCGAATGTCTACAGGGGCAACTCATTACTCTATTGTTTATGGGATGGAAACTGTTCTGCCAATCGAAATAGAAGTCCTGTCATTGCGAGTCATGGCTGAGTGTCAGATAGCAGAGGCGGATTGGCAACAGAGCAAGTTCAAAGAACTGATGATGTTTAATGAGAGAAGGCTAAACACATTGTACCATGTTCAGGGTTATCAACGCAGGATTGCCAGGGCTTTTAACAAGAAGGTTAAGTCTATGAATCTCAAAGAAGGGGATTTGGTGCTGAAAGACAAATGAGCTCCCATCCATGACCCTAGGGGCAAGTTCAGACCCAATTGGACTTGTCCTTACATCATCAAAACTATCTGGTCGGGTGGAGCTATTATTCTCATGGACCTGGATGGCCTAGAATTTTCCCAACTGATCAACATAGACAAGTTGAAGAAATACTATCCCTGAGAAGCTTGCTAGGCCGAAAACTCGGAAGGGCAACCTAGGCAAAAGTTAGAGCACAAAAAATTAAAAATAAAGAAAAATTGAGCTCGTAAGGTTGAAAACCCTAAAGGGAGGCCTTGGCAAAAGTTAGAGCGCAAAAGGAGACCGTTAATACTCGAGTGAACCTCAACTGAACTACGTAAGGCGTAATTCCCATCTTTGGGATACGTAGGCAACTTCATCCTGAAGTTTGGTTGTAAATACCTCCAACTCAACTATCATATCCATGTGTCTGATCAGGTCATCTTCGTCTATTCTTTAGCTAAAAGTTCGGTTGTGATCCTTACTCTGAGAGAAGAGTTGGTTACAGTGCTGAGTAGTGTTATTCAAACAAGGGGCAATTTGTGATCTTTGGATTTGAGGTTGTACATCTCAAGGATGGATTTTGTGCGTGTCAAGTGGTGATCCTTATCAAAAATGGTTTTGAAAAGTTTTGATAAAAGTTGATTTTTGCTCAAATTTTGCCTTTTATAACTTAGACCATTTTTGGACCAAAAGGAAAATTTTCAGTGCTCACAACTTTAATTTCATTGATTTCAATTCAAAATTCTCCAACTCTCGATACAAATCGAGATTGCTTTTATTACATTCATAAAACTTGAAAAGTAAGATCAAAGCGATAAACTAGGGGCATAGATAAGTTAGGTCGCTCTTGCGTCGCCCGCTCATGCTTATGGAAGCTTTTGATGCTAAAGTGGGCCCGGTTTGTGCCTCATCTTCGAGCCAAGTTAGGCACTCGATAGAAAGGGCATAGCTAAAACTAGGGGCAGGAGCTAGAAGCTCTCTTGTCCTCCAAGTAGTGAGGTACCTAGCCAAATGTAAACCTCAGATAAGGAATGAAACCGGGTACTCTACCCCCTCTTCTAGGCTAGTCTGATCATGTCCAAACTGACGCCTGAACCGGAATAGAAAGTAGAATACACAATGTGTCAGGCCAATTAGCTGAATGTCCAGGTTGTCGAGTTATGTTGTAGCTCACTTCGGCCAGATTAAGCCAGGGGCAACGCCAAGCAATGTCACCAGCAGACTTGTTGCACATCCAGTGGCACCACCATCCTTCATTCGGGAAATCCACTAGCTGTTGGCGGAAAAAGTATGCTCAGGCTGAGTATGCAGGGCAAGAGTCCACTACTCTCAGCTTGTCCATTAGCCACACCTGGGGAGGGATGAAAGAAAAGAGAGATTAAAGAATAGAGAGATGTATGTTGAGAGAAAAATGAGAAAAGGGCTTTGAGAGAAAAACAGAGCATGAATGCCGAGTGATGTGAGAAACACATATTAGAAAGGGTGGGAAACATTACCTGAAGAAGTAGTGGACTTCCCGCGAATTTGGTTGTCTCTCACCAATGGAAGGCGTCTAAGCCCATCAAAGCCTCGGCCAGCACCAAGCCAATGCAACTCTTGCCCTCTTTTAGGCCTTGCGCCACTTTAATTTGCCGAATGTTAGACCCACCAAAACTAGGGGCAAGGAGGAAATGTGCCAGCATCCACAAACAAAGGGAGTGTTGCCGAAAACGCCGCCAAGGAAGATTATGCCAAATCAAGCTGGGAATGTCCAGCTCTCCGTTGTGGACCAAAGATCAAACCTCGTGTAGAGTAAGCCCACATATCTGTCCTAAAGCTTGGATGTGGCCAAAGTGGGGTTGAGGTATGATTTCCTCATCGCGCCAAGATTCCATTAGCGCTTGAAATTCTTCGATTGTCAGGCATATCTCTTGTCCCCCAAAGCTAAAGACGACGTGTGTAATCGGGTTCCAATATCTAGCCGCGGCATAAAGGAACGGAAAACAAAGCGGAGAACGACTCAACGAGAAAAGTGCATTTATGTCGAAACCCTAGAAATTCACCTTTTTTGAGCCATCTAAAGTCGTAATCCAATTTGAGAGTTTTTTTGACGAAAAACGGCTCCATTTGTGAAGAATTTGTAGCTGAAATGAAGAAACTACGAAGTTCAACCTTTTGTAGAAGATAAGGCAATGAGTGGAAGCCAGGTGTTAACAATTTGGAGGTCTTGCACATTGATGGCTGGCATGTGGCCAGCAGGTAGCCGACAATCTGCATTGATGGCTGGCAAAAGGCATTGATGGCCGGCAGGCCCGCTCTCATTGCCTGCATGTGGCTGGCAACCCCTTTTTGTGGCCGACAGTCTCTCATTTTGACTTGATGTCCACCTTCATGCTGAACAGTGCTGGAAGCATGTGTTTTGTTCTGCTTTTAGTCTGTATTAAGTTCTTGTTTTGAGTCCTTTCGGTTTTAGCAAGTTTTTTATTTTTGTATGTCATTTGTTGTTGTGTTATTTTTCTTATCGAGTTATATGTTGTTCTATTTATCGAGTTGTAGTCGTTTTGTTTATCAAGTTGTTGTTGTGTTGTTTATCGAGTTGCATATTGCTTTTTATTTCAGTTGTTGGTCTGTTCATTACCTGATTAAGAATGTTATGCCAATACAAGTGTTCAGTTTTCATTATCAAATTCAATCTCATTTCCATGCTAAGTGGTGCTCATAATGCAAAATACACACTTTTTCATAAAAACTGGTTTTCATTCCGATCATGGTTGTTTTTACAAAAATGATGTACAAGTTTTTTTGAAGTAAATAAAACCTGTATGAAGCTGTACAATCTGCTAAAACTATAAACAAAAAAAAAAAAACTAAGCAAAAATACAAAAAAATCAACACTGGTCACCTTAGGCTCGAGAAGCCCTCTTCGTCCTCTTCCTCAGAGGTGAGGACTCTGGGGCACTGTCTCCGTTAGCACCGCTATCTGAACCTGGACCGGAACCCGAGCCGGTGTCATCACCGCTCCCTGCCTCAAAGATTGCCTCGGTATCGCCTCCACTCTCGAAACCTAAGCCAGCGTTATCACCTCCACTCTCAGATGACTCTGAATGCTGACTCGCTGCCTCCTCAGAGTCGCTTGTCTCAGCATCATCATCACTTAGAATAGGCTCTGAAGGACCACTCTTGGCTCAGGTTCCCCTAGCTCTGCCTTGGCCGTATGCCAAAACCTGTCCCTCTCTTCTCCCCACTGCTGGAGGAGGTACTACTGGTGCGGGTGCTGCAGCTGCCGCTGGAAGCCATCAGTATGGATGGAATCTGAAAAGACAGTTGATGCGTATCAATTATAGCATGTGTATCAGATGCAAGCATAGTATGCAGAATGAGTATATACAGAAGTCAGATACAATGTGTGAGTACAGTATGCAAGCGCAGTGTGTCAAATGCAGTCTATCGATGCAATGTATCAGTGCAGTTTGGGAAGTTTTTAATTGAAATGTCAGTGTCAATGTGTCAGTGGGAATTTGATGCTTGGAATGTAAAACTGAAGAAATTACTTAAACACCATAAAGGCTGAGCAGCGCCTCTCTCCTTTGTACCATCCCCATCATCGAGGCTATCTACTCAAGGGCGCCTCCTGTGTACTCGATCAGTGCTTGTAAATGCAGTTTGAATGATTAGTATCTGCAAATGAACATATCTGAAATGAAATACGGAGTGCAAGTGATAAAGTGTGGTTCGTACTGGAGTCGGGCCTCGAACCCCAACATGCTCATGACCAGCTGCTGCGGGCTCAATCGGGACCTGGTAGGCATCCCCGGTGTGTTGCCAGCAAGCCAGTGTGGTAGGAAGCTCTGGCCAATCAACCCTCTGCCTCGCCTGGGAAGCCCCTCTGCCACAAGCTCTGCTCGCCCAGGTTACTCTGAGCCTCGCTCTTGCCACAGGAGCTCTCGTCTCTTCAACTCCACGAACACCGGTCACGGGTGGCATCAAGTGTGTCTGGATGAAAGCTGCATAGTCGCCCTCTGCTCAGAGGAAGTCGGCGTCCAAGCCCACCATGAACTGGATGACCTCCTCAACAGATAGGCTCTCTGTGGATCGCATGGACTCTGGTGGAGCAATTGGAACGATTAGGTCGAGCAGGCCCATAATCTGGAGCACGAAGCGCTCACCCAAGAACTAGGCCCGACAGACTAGGCCCTCGAGCAGAATGCGGTAAAGGGAGATGGCCCAGGCACTGGTGAACTGGTCCCGAACCCCCGCTGGCATCGTGGCCCACGATTGCCACATGATCTGTAAACATAAGTTGTACAGATTATTAGTTGCTATCAGTTGCTAAATGAACAGTTTCAAAGAAAAAATGACTATGTTTCGGATTACCTCATAGGCAAGTACTGTGTCGACGTACTGCCTGAAGAATGTGAAAGGCTCACGGGTCCTACGGCGAAGCTGACCGTCAAATCTTCGCGAATAGGGGACTGTCAATGGAAGCTCCTCTACAGGCTCTGGGGCGAGAGTCAGAAAGTATGCGTATATCCATAACTACAGGAAAAATGCAGCGGTATGTGATCAGTATAGTATCGAGCAGATACAAAAAGTGCAAAACAGAAAGCACAGTGTATGAACAGTGTTTGAGCAGATACAGAAATGCGAGGTAGAAAGCATATGTTGAAATAGACATAAAGCAAAAGCTGTAAAGAAAATATAAAGTGCAAAGAAGGAACTGAGATGTATACCTTCCAGGCTCGCCAGTAGCGTCCAATCAAGTCTCTCCGCAAATGGGAGGTAGAGCTCATATATCCGTATAGCGTGGTGAGGCCAGCTCTGCCCCAATCGTAGAAATGAACCCGAGGAAGGGTAACCAGGGCACTCAGCAAATGCAGGCCTACGGTGTTCCACCTGTTCGAAAATAAGGTGGTACCAAAGACGAACATCAGGAAGCCCCTGGCGTATTGCTCGATCTTTTCTATCGTCTCGGGCTCAGTCCCTCTGAATCGCTCAGCGAACAAAGTGTATCTGATGATCCCCATCCAGTATATGGGTGGGTATGCCCCCAACAGCTCAAACCAGGCTGCCTCACACTCCTCCATATCTGTATCGATTCGGATCGAATAGCCCCCTACGTTTAAGCCGGTGATCATGGCAAAGTCATAAGGAGTCATCGTCATCTCCCCTGCGATGGAAAAGTGGAAAGAGTTGGTGGTATCCCACCACCTCTCCACTGGAGCTCCTAGGAGAGGACGGCTCGCGGTGACCCGTGTCAGGCCGGAGCAGAATAAGCCAAATCTGATCTCCTCTATGATGTCACGAACTCCAGTGGGGAGCTCGTCGAACCAATCTCAAGCGGTTGTAGCACCGTAGCCTCTGAAGGCGTGAGACTCGCCCTGTGGCAGAAGACAAATGCAATCAGATATAAGGCAGTGCAGGAAATGCAAATAAAGAAAGGCAGAAATGCATAAAAAACATAACAAAGTTCATACCTCAACGGCAATGGCCGACAAGTGAGAATCTGGCTCCCTCAGAGGGAGGTCCTCAGGTATGCCATGAGCAAACTCGGTAAAACGTCTGATGCCTCCAGAGATGGGCAATATGTGTGTCTAAGGATGACATCTCACTGGATCGAAAGCCTGTACCCTCAGTGGTAGTGGCTCTGGCTCGGCCTCGGGCTCGAACTCTGCCTCCACGTCGACCTCATGGTCAACTATCGGCTCCTCTACCTCGGGCATAGGTAAAACTACAGGGGGAATCTCGAGAGGAGCCTGTTGTGAGGAATCTCATCCGCCATTTGAAAATAGGTGCAAAATGGGTGAAAAGTGAGGAAAAATGAAGAAAAAGGGTAAACTTGGAAAAAGTCAAGCCCTGGGAGAGAGAAAATGAAGGAACCAAACTCGAGAGAAACTCAAGGGGAATAAGCCTAGAATGGTGGAAATGAGGAAAGAAGCACCGAAATCAAATTTCAATCAGCTCAAAGTGAAGGAAATAAAGAGGGTTTAGCGAATCAAATTTGTGTTGGGTGTTGGAAAACGTGCAGAAAGTACTAATCTAGAGAGAAGGAGTGTCTAGAGAGAGAGGGAGGAAGATTTTGGACAAGAGGAAGTGAGGAAATGAGCCCTAGTGGCTCATATTTAAAGACCCAAGGTTAAATGACCAAAAAGCCCTGAATCTGCCATCAATGGCCAACAAGGCTCACCAGTGGCCGGCACCTAGCCAGCGGCCTTCCCTTGTGGCCGGCAAGTGGCTAGCAGCTTCCTTCGGGTTCTTGATGATGTTTTGTATCCTTGGTTCCCAATAAGTGTAGGTGTGGTTCACTATTGAGTTCAGAATGTTTCTACGGAAGCTGAAAATTGTGTTTTCAGTGTGCGATATTTGTCACTTGTCAACATGAACGAGGTATATCCTTTAAATACATTGTAACTCTTCTGAGAGGTAAATTGGAAGTTGTTTATCAAATCATGCTTTTGGTCATGCATTTCACGTTGTTGCATTGTGCATGCATTTCACGTTGTTGCATTGTACATACATTTCACGTTGTTGCATAGAATATGCTCTCGCTCTTATGTTTCATGCATAGAATATTCTCTCGCTCTTGTTTCATGCATGGAATATGCTCTCGCTCTTGTATCGTGCATGGAATGTGCATCCGCTCTTGTACCACACATAGAATATGCTCCAATTACGAATTATGCATAGAATATGCTTATGCTTTTGTTTCTTGCATAGAACATGCCACTAACATTGTATCTCGATTGTTTATATTGCATAGAACATGCATTCCTGCTAAATTACATTTGTTAGGTTTCTTTCCTGGAAATGCACAATATTGTATGTACGGTTCACTCAGAGGAGTTCCAGGTAAAATCATTTGTTCCCTTCGAATCGCGTCCTTCCACTCTTCCTCCTCTTGTGTGAGACGCGTTAGGATTGCTTAGGTTAAAAACATTCGGGTGCATCCCAGTGTTCACACGAACCCCTTCGGTTAAAAACATTTGGGTGCGTCCCGGTGTTTAGACCAACCCCTTTGGTTAAAAATATTCAGGTGCATCTCGGTGTTCACACCAACCTCTTTGGTTAAAATATTTGGGTGCGTCTTGGTGTTCACACCAAACCCTTCAGTTAAAAATATTCAAGTGCGTCCCAGTGTTCACACCAACCCCTTCGGTTAAAAACATTCGGGTGCATCCCGGTGTTCAAACCACCCTTTCGGTTAAAAACATTCGAGTGCGTCCCGATGTTTACACCAACCCCTTCGGTTAAAAACATTCAGGGTGTGTCCCGGTGTTCACACCAACCCCCTCAGTTAAAAACATTCGGATGCGTTCCGGTGTTTACACCACAACCCTTCAGTTAAAAACATTCGGGTGCATCCCGATGTTCACACCACCCTTTCGGTTAAAACCATTCAGGTGTGTCCCAGTGTTCACACCACCCTTTCGGTTAAAAAAATTCAGGTGCATCCCGGTGTTCACCCCATCTCTTCTCCTCTCACGTGAAATGCATTAGGATTGTTTATATTGGTTAAAAACATTTGGGTGTGTCCCAGTGTTCACGCCATCCTTTTCCTCCTTACGTGTGCAATGCGTTAGAATCTCAGATGAGACCTCGGGTGCTCCTGATGGTTGTGTCACTCTTCGCCTTTCCTGCGTGATGCGTAGTTAAGCCTGCTTAATTTTCTTACATCCTTTCAGCATGAAATGTAGTTCGGCTCGTGTTTCTCGCGTGTGGCGCATAGTTTTCTTTTCGTGATTGGAATTGTTATACCTTGTTTTAGTTATGTGGCATTTTCTTTGCATTGCATTTGCATTTAAAATGTTTCATTATACAACCTCATTGCATGATCATAAGTTATGTTCTTGCATCGTGCATATCATTTGCATCTTGCCCCAAAACTATGCTGGTTTGATTCCTTACAAAGGGATACGTGGGCAGCCTGCTGGCGCAACCATTTATTTCTATTTTGATTGTTTGTCCAAGTCTTACGGCCTTGTCAAAATGAGTCATCTTCGGGCTTTAACATTCACTCACGTCATTTCATGACTCGAGTTCTGTCAAAGAGGGGCAACTGTAGACACCCCATCTTTTACGACCCTTCAAGACTTGGATGTTCTTGCAGGTACATCCGATGATGAGTCTGTTTGCTTGCCGTGCGCCCAAAGTCCTCAATGGAATGCCACAACTTTAAGCCTTTCAAACCTTGCATCCATTTTGTCTCATTTTTGGACCATGCCTTGGCCTTTCAATCCTACAATCTCTAGTGGCCTGCCGGCCATCCCTGGAGGCTGCTAGCCATCATTTCTTATCTGCTGGCCTTTGATGTGCCTTGCCGGCCATCATTGATGGCCGGCCAGCCACCAGTGTTTTCTGCAAATATTTTATGCTAGTTGTGCCAGCTGTTTGCACAGATGCTTGCATCTGTCCACATGTGGAGGGCCGGATCTCCTTGTATAGATTTCATGTTTTCTATATATAGGGACCCCCTCTCTCATGTTTTGAGGTTAGAAAATTTTACACTCAAAATTTTCCTCTCTCTCTCACTACAAATTTTTTACACTTTTGCCTACAATTCCTACACTCTTGCCTACACACCCTTAACCAAATCCCCTCATCTCTGAGCTGAGGTGTTCTTGGGCTTGGTTTAAGCTCTAGAAGGTGGTATTTTTTTGGAATTGTTGCTTGGAATCACTCTTCTCTTCAAGAGGTATAATACTAGCTTTGTAGGCTTGCTTTACATACTTGTATTCCTATCTTTTATTCATTGTTTTGGGCTGTTTTTGAGCTATGAATAAACCTATTTTTATGGGCTGAAATTGGTATTTTTGGCCATTTAAGGTTAGGAGGTGATTCATCCCTCTTTATTCCTTGTTTACAAAGCCTTTGCACCTTTGTTTCCCATTTTCAAACCATCTTTTTTGAGACTTTAAACACTGATTTTCAGAGTGTTTTCAGTGGTAAAAATCAGGTTTTGAAGTCCAAATTTGGAGGGGTTAGCCTCCCCTCCGTGTGTCTTATTTGCTAGCATAGTTGATGCCATGCTTTAGCTTATTTTTCTAGCTTGTTGTAGCTTAGTTCTAGCATGTTTTAGCCTCTGATTTAGGCCATTGTAACTCTATTTTGGATTGGTTGTTGCATCTGAGTCTTATATTGCATAGCTGTAGTGTAATAGTCCTCACAAGCTTGGTGTAATGATTCTGGAAGTGTTCAACTGTGCAAACAGAGGCTTTCGAGAGAAAAACACAAGTCTTTTCGGGTGGAAACCGAGCATGCGCGTGCATTTCTTTCATTTCTCGAGGCAGACCGACTAATTAACTTCGTTTAGTTACTTAGTTTAATTATTAGTTGCAAGTCTTGTAATTATTTAATTAATTAGTTAGCTAATTAGTTCAAAATGTCGTAATAATTAGTTACTTAGTTTAGCTATTTATTTCATTTTGGTTTGTAATAATTAGCTTAGCTTAGTTAGTTTAGCTTTATTCATTCGGACTCTCCTTCATGAGAGCGTAATGTAATAATGTGTGTGTGTCTTTCAACCCCACGTCTTTCTTCTTCTTTTATTTAATCGCTTTTGATGGTTAGTTTAAGAGCATCATGTTTCAATTAGCATACCTTATGATTGCATCCATTCATCTTGTATTGCATGCACCGAGGCTCGACATATCATTCTAATTGTATCGTAATTTCAATACTTTTAACCGCATGTTATCAAATTGAATCACATGCCATATTAGTAGCCAAGCTTATTAATTGCATTATTACATGTGTTGTATTAGGCATCTTGTATAGTTAAGAGTAATGCGTATTTTTCTAACTCTTTTGTTTTATCTTAGCGGGAGTACTAGGTGAGTTTTTAGTGCTTTAACATACTTGCAGGAGTGTGAGTGATTGTCATGTCTAGCATGCTTGCCATGATGCTAAATGCTTACTTGATAAACTGCTTGAATGCTTGTGGATGAAGGCTTGTTGTTTGAATTGGAACGATTCAATGAATGTATGTTTTTAAGCCCATTTTGTTGAGTGGCAAATCAGCTTTAAGCCCACTATGTTTGGTGGAAAATTCACAAACTTTAAGCCCACTTTAGGTGGCAAATTCAACCCCTTTTTTGAAAAACAAACATGAGTTGAATTGTTCCAATTCTTGCAAACTAGTCTATACTTGCTTGTGCGCATCACATAGTAAAGCTAGTAACCGGAACAAGAGCACATAATGTACGCAAAAATCATATCATGATTAGTAAAGGCCGATCTTTGATCAGGCGAGCAGGGGTGCTCAATTCATGACATTCCCTTCTTGTACCTAAGTTCCTGAGCTAAGGCAACTTTGGTGATGACGGACACGTGGCCTTTGGCACGAGTCATGGGTTTCCTAAATTTCTCCAAAATAAAATATTTAGGTGGCAACTTTGTATCTGGCAAAGCAATCCAATTTTGGCATTTTTTATTCAAAATCGATTTTCTAAAAGATTTGTTGGATTTGGACTCTTTGGTGTTTATCAATTTCACATTGCACTTGTGAGATTAGATTCAGAACTGCAGGAGTCTGAACTGTAGGGCTTTCTTTCAAACCTTCCAAAAGGGGGCGCGACAGCGTCGAGCTACAATCTTGTGCGGCCATCCTCTGGTTTATAGTGTCCGTGGTTCTTTGGAAGGTCGTCATCAGGGCAGCGAATTCCTCCGCGTTTTGTGCTATATTCTGTGCCATTGCTAGTCTGGGTGAACTAGATGCTGGTGAACTGATTTAGTGAGAACAGGTGAGTGTTTGTAGAGTACTTTGTACTAATACTACTGACTGTCTATTCCTTCTTCGTCGAGTGACTGCGGAAGCGAGACGAACACTAGCTGGCCACTACCAAGGTCTTAAGCTTTGCAAAGCCTGCCAAAGTAAATCCACACAACTTAGGGAATATCAGGTCTTTCTGAAGCTATGATGGTAAACTACCTAACAAAAAGAAAGAAAGAAAAAACACAATCAAAATCAGACAGCACATCGGCTCCAATTCACAGCAATCATAACACATAGCTGAACTATAATCCCCACTGACCTCTGTTTTAAAACTCGTACTGATATGAACTATCCTGCACAGTTTCACTGAAGAGGCACATATCAAGTAAAAGAACCAAAACACCCCTATGAGGGGGATATGGTCACCCTGTCCTTGCTTTTGTCATGATCTAGGCTACACTATTTCAAACAATAAGTTTCACAACATCCTACAAATGGGTGGCATCTTGTCCTAAGTTGGAATAGTCACTATAACTTCACTATATGCAACTAGGTCGAATGGTCAAAAAGGTACCTCGGCAAGATTACCAAATATAACTCTCATACCTAACACCGAGAAGTGAAAGGTGGATCAAGCGGTACAGTGGTAACCCAGATCCAAGAGTTGTGTTTCCAACATGGCAGAGCCGATGACCGGTTAGCCTTTTGGCAAGCTTTTGGGCAAGCATCCAACAAACCGTCCAAGAATAGCAGATGGAAAACACAATGACTTAGGCGCACCAATGTAAATGCAATGCAAAAAATATATAAGTGTAGATAAAATTTCACATCATGAAGTTCAAGTCAAGTTCTCTCAGTCCCCAGCAGAGTCGCCAGAAACTATAGCTCGACTTTTCGTGCTCCTTTCGGATGACGACTGGCCCTATAGTTCGGAATCCCACGGTTCTGAATCTGACTTCACAAGTGCAATGTGAAATAAAATAACACCAAAGAGTCCAAATCTGACAAATCTTTTGAAAAATCGATTTTGAATCAAATTGCCAAAAATGGACTGCTTTGTCAGATACAGAGTCGCCACCTAAATATTTTTGAAAAATTTAGGAAACCCATGACTCATACCAAAGGCCACATGTCCGTCATCACCAAGATTGTCTCGGCTCAGAAACTGAGGTACGAGAGGGGAAGGTCATAAATTAAGCACCCCACTCGCCCAATCAAAGATCGTCCTCTACTAATCATGATGTGAATCTTATTTACATTATATGCTCTTGTTCTAGTTTATTAGGCTAACTTACTATGTGATACGCACACAAATACAAACTATTTTGCCAAAATTGAAACATTTGATTCATGTTTGTTTTGAAAAAAAAAAATTTGAATATGTACCACTTGAGAAAGTGATCACATATGTACATTAGTCAAATTATTCTAATTCAAGCAATTAGCCTTCATCCACAGGCATCCAAACAGTTTATCACTTAAGCACTTAGCCTCATGGTGAACATGCTTTGACATGGCAACACTAACATTCATGCAATACGCTAAAGCGAAAAATGCTCACCTAGTACTCCAAGGCAAGCCAAAAGAAAAGAGTCAGAAAAATGCATGCTCTAACTACTACAACATGACTAATGCAACACATACAAGATGTAATTAATAAGCTCGGTTACTTATATGGCATATGAAATAATTTGATAGCATGACGTATTCAAAGAAGCATTTAAACTAACAATGCGAGTTAGAATGATGCGCCGAGCCTCAATGCGTGCAATACAAGTAGATGCAAACATGAGAGATGCTAAAAGAAACATGATGCCCTAAACTAAACATCATAAGCAGTTAAATAAAATGGAGAAAGATGTGGGATTGGAAGACATACACATTATTACAACATTTTGCGCCCTCACACGGGAGGATCCGAATGAATAAACTAGCTAAGCTAATTAACTAGCTATTATAAACCCAAATGAAATAATCAACTAAACTAGTTAATTAAATATTATAACAAATTAACTAACTAATGAATTACAAATTAACTGATTAAACATGAATACAAAGTTTAGAGAAGTATTAAGCTAGCTATTCTAACTACTCCGCCTCAGGAAATGAGGAATGCTCATGTATGAGCAGATTTCCACTAGAAAAAAAGCCATTGTTCTGCTGCCAAATGCCTCCATTGCACAGTAGAACATTTGCACTATTTTTTTTACTTCAAAACCAACTCTATTTTGTTTCAAAAGTACATTGCTAGGTTTTGCAAAGGTGGCCAGCCAGCCAGAAGTGGTGGCCTACCGGCCAGTGATGACTGGTTTTTCCTACTGCAACATAAAGAAAATAGAGCAAGCCCAGGGTATTCTCAAGGGTTTGTTTGCACAACTTACCTCTCCTTATCATCAAACTGCTCAAAGGAGTAGTAAATTTGATTCACAAACCATCAATGGATACAATTTCATTGCATGATGGCCTATGAACCAAACGGTGCAAGTTCAATAAATGCAACAAATAAAGACTCTCAAAGCCCCTCCCTATCATAGATGATCAAGGGAAATGGTTGACAATGACTATTGAACTATTTTCACCACTAATGAGTATGAAACGACTCAAGACTCAAGGGTTCAATTAATGTCCGATTGAACTCAAACCAAGTTATTATCTTGCATTATTTTAGTCCAAGTTTTATTATTCCATTTTAATTACCAACCATTCTTTAACAAATTAAGTCCAAAGGTGAGCTTTAAGTCCTCTAGTGGAAAGAAGCATCAAACCAAGAGTTGTTTTAGGCATGAGAGAAGTGTCATGCTATTGGTAATGAACCCCCAAAGGGATTAAACCATTAAGCATAAGACCTCAATCTCATGCTTTAAACAAGCAACTAGTTTGAACCAACTTTCAAAGCAAAGCAAAAGCCAAGAAAGGAGGGAGGTTGCAGAAGTGATTAGAGGTGACCAAAAGTAAGATAAGCCAGAAATAAATGCTATCAACTCAAATAGGATGGTGGCTAAGGCCTAAAACACCAAACCTATGAGGACAACTAAACTATAAGCATGCAAAACAAAGCATAAATGCAATGAACACTTAAAACAGTCCCAAAATAGTCCTAAAACATGCAAAAGAAGTGCTGGAATTAAGACAAAAATGGCTAAAATAGTAAGCTACAACATGGAGCTATGAAAGCTAGTAAACAAGACACAAGGAGGGGAGGCTAACCCCTCCAATTTTGAACTTCAAAACATGTTTTTAGCCACTGAAAAACTCTGAAATTCAGTATTTAAAAGCTCAAAAAAAGATATTGTAAAGGTAGGAAACACAAGGGTAAAGGCTAGAGAAGCAAGGTGGAAAGAAAGGTGAAGCAACCCTCCACCCTTTAAGGCCTTAAACCACATGTTTCAGCCCAAAAATACAGAGTTTATACAGCCCAAAAATAGTGGGAAAACAGTAAGAAAAGAAGCAACTAAAGCAATGAGACAAGCAAAGCCTTATACCTCTTGAAGAGAAGAACACTTTTAAGCAATAATTCAACACATACACACCCTCAAGAGGTCAAGATAGGTTCAAAAATACCTCAGCTCAAAGATGGCAAGGTTTGGTTAAAAGTGTATAGGCAAAGACTTAAGAAATTTCAAGAGAGAGAGAGAATTGTAGAGAGAGAAAATTAATTTTGCTCCAATTTTTCTAACCCTCAAATATGGGAGAGGAGGTCCTATATTTATAGAAAAATAGGCCACTCCCTCAGAAACATCCATCCATACACGTGGGAGTAGATGCAAGCATCTGTGCAAATAGCTGGCACAACTATCATAAAATATTTGCAAAACACAATTCTGGCTAGCAGGCCACACTCTTGGCCGACAAGGCATAAGGGTGGCCGGTAGCCAAAAGGGGTGGCCGGCAGCCCACAAAAATGGGCCTGCAGGTCCCAAGTTTTTTAGGTTTGAAAGGCTGGGGTTTTGTTGCAAAAACAAGGCACAAGGTTTGCAGGGTTTTGGGGCTCAGAGCTGTGGCATTCTGCTGAGGACTTTCGAGCATTTGAAAAGCATATACATTCATCATTGGGTCTGCAAGTGATGGTGCCCAAGTCGCGAGGGCAGTCAAAAATGGGATGTCTACAATAGGTCTTCTTCCAGTTCAGCTAAGTCATTTAGTCCTTGTTCTGGCCAATCGTTCTGATTCTGCCCTAACTGGTCCTCCGCAATAGCGTTAATACTGGCAATATGAATACTGGCTTTGGCTAATTGACGGCCACGATGTATAAGCTAGGGTCGTACTCCTCTACGAGTAAGGCCCCTTTCTCTATGACTTGGGCATCAAGCAAGCCCTTCTCTAGTGCATTCTCTTTCTTCTCCGCCTCTGCTACCACAGACTCGGGTTGGGTTTGTGGTGTTAAGTCCATCATGCACATGTCCATGCCTTCTGGAATAATCACCTTTGGCTTGGGTAGATGGGATGGGGTAATATATGCACTAGGATTATAGGTGGGTGGTAATGTATGTATTTGGTTAATGTTTCTGGGTGGGGGGGACTTGGTTATGAGCAAGAAGTGGATTGGTGGTTACGTTCGGTTTGGCAGGTGGAGCAATGATTTTGTTGTCAATGAGATCCTGGATCTCATGACGTAAGCGATAGCACAAGTCTCTGGGGTGGCCGTGTTGTTGGTGAAAGAGACAGTACTGGATCAGGTCATGTCTAGGTGGCAGTGGGTCAGAGGGGGGTTGTGGATCAAGGGACTTGAGATGCCCTATTTCCGTTAACATTTTGAGGGCACGGGCTGGGTTCATATGGAGAGGGATAAAGATTCTTCGATTTCGGGATGGGCCGGTATTTTGTGAAGGTTGTGCTATTGTGGCAAAGGGATCGACCATTTTGGTTGTTGTAACAACAATACTGACATTTGCAGGCCGCAGAATAGTGCTACTGCTAGCATTGGTACTCCGAGAGAATGGCCTTCTGGCAGGTTCACTAGTTCTGTGGATGATACCCTTCTTGAATGCACTCTCAATCTGGACCCCTAACTCATGTAGGGAAGCAAATGTGGATAGCGGTGCCACTATCATTCTTTGTAGCATATTTGGCTCAAGGTTCTGGACCACTAGTCGAATTTTCTCTCTTTCAGAAGGTCTATTTGTCATTCTTGCTGCTTTCGCCCTCCATCTGGTAACAAAGTCAATGAATGATTCTTTGGGGTTCTAGGTAGTAGCCTCCAGCTCACTGTTGGTTAACTCTATCTAAGTGTTATAAGAGTACTGGTTGACAAACGCCTCGGATAACTCCTCACAATTCCGCTTTGTAGAGTCCTCCAATTTAGCGTACCAGATAGCCACTACATCAGACAAAGTTCTTCCAAACAACGATAATTTTTTAGCCTGAGACAGGCCCATTGGTCTTAGCACATCTGAAAACAAGCGGACGTGCACAATCAGATCCGCACTTCCATCGAATCTGTCGATGTGGTAATCTGATCGAAGCCTCAGTGTACTCGTCTTCAATATCCAAAATGGAGTTGACACCTTGGGATTTTTTTCAGTGCTTTCTCTAGCCTGGCGATCTTGACCAAGGCCAGATTGATTTCATTGATATCAAAAGGAAAGATTCCTGCAAGGGGTTGAACTAGAGGCCTATAAGCCGGAGCCGGGGAAAACATTTCCTAAGGATCTAGGATTTGGGGATTTTCTACTAGTGGACGTGGATCCAGGTTTGGCTGAGCAGTCAAGATCGGATGCACGGTCGATGCAGATGCCCCAGATATACGTCGTAGATAAGCGATGATTTCATCATGTGCAGCCATCCTTTGGTTTATAGTTCTCTGGAAAGTTGTCATCATGGCAGCAAATTCTTCCGTGTTCTGTGCCATTACTGGTCTAGGTAAGTTAGATGCTGGTGAACTACTTGAGTGAGAACGGATAGGTGTTTGTTGAATGCTTTGTACTGGTGTTGCAGACTGTCTGCTCCGTTTTCGTCGAACAACTGGCGGAAGTAAGACTAACACTGGTTGACCACAACAAGGTCTTGAGCTTTGCAAAGCCTGCTAGAGCGAGTCCATACAACTTGGGGAATATCGGGTCTTTCTAAAGCTATGATGGTAAACTACCTAGTAAAAGACAGAAAAAGAAAAACCATCGATCAAAATCGGACGACACTTCAGCCCAATTCACAGCAGATAAAAAACATAACTGAAAACCACAATCCCCACTAAACTCTATTCTTAAACTAATACTGATACTGATATGAATCATCCTACACAGTCTCACTGTAAAAGCATATACCAAGTAAAAGAACCAAAACACCCCTATGAGGGGGAAGGGTTACCTTGTCCTAGTGTTTGTCATGAACTAGGATTCACTACTTCAATCAATGAGCCTCACAACATCCGACATATGGGTGGCATCTTGTCCTAATTTGGGGTAGCCGCTATGGCTTACTGTATGAAGCTAAGCCAAATGGTCAAAAAAAGGGTACCTTAGCAAGATTTCCTAATATACCTCTCACACCTAACACCGAGAAGTGAAAGAAGGATCAAACGGTATAGCGGTAATCCAGATCCAAGGGTTGTGTTTCCAATATGACAGAGCCCATGACCGATCAGCCTTTTGGTAAGCTTTTGGGCAAGCCTTCTACAAACCATCCAGGAATAGCAGATGAAAAACACAGTGACTTATAGTAACCATGCAAATGTTATGCAAAGAACATATATATGTTGATAAAATTTCACATCATGAAATTCAAGTCCAGTTCTCTATGTCCCCAGCAAAGTCGCCAGAAACTGTAGCTTGCTTTTTGTGCTCCTTTCATATACGACTAGCCTACAGTTCGGACTCCCGTGGTTCTTAATCTGATTTCACAAGTGCAATGTGAAACAGTGAAAACACAAAAATAGTCCAAATCCGGCAATTCTTTTGGAAAATCAATTTTGAATCAAATGCCAAAAATGGACAGTTTTGCCAGATTACAGAGTCGCTACCTAAATATTTTTAGGAAATTTAGGAAACCCGAGACTCGTGCCAAAGGCCATTAGTCCATCATCACCAAACTGTCTCGACTAGGGAACTTAGATACAAGAGGGGAAGGTCATGAATTGAGCACCCCACTCACCCAATCAAAGATCGCCCTCTACTAATCATGATGTGATTTTTTAGGTACATTATATGCTCTTGTTCCGATTATTAGACTAACATTACTATGTGTTGCACACAAGTATAGACTAAGTTGCAAAAATTAGAACGCTTTGACTTCATGTTTGTTTGAAAATTGTTTTGAATATGCATCACTTGAAAAGGTGAGTTTGTACATTAATCAATTTGTCCCAATTTTAGCAATTAGCCTTCATCCACCGGCATTCAAACAGGTATATCATCTAAGCATTTAGCCTCATGAAAAGCATGCTCGACATGGCAACAATCACACGCAATGCAAGATGCTAAAGCAATAAACGCTCACCCAGTACTCCAAGCGAAGCCAAACAAAGAAAAATGATTAGAAAATATGCATGTTCCTAAATCATACAATGTGACTAATGCAACACATGCAATATGCAATTTTAATAGGCTCGGCTATGAGCATGGTATGTGATTCCATTCAAGACATGTGATAGATCATGTATTCAAGCAATGAAATTGAAATTGACATTGGTTAGTATGATGAACCGAACCCAAATGCATATTAAACAAATGTATGCAAATCATGAGAACGCTAATTAAATATGATGCTTTACACTACCATTGTAAGCAGGTAAATAAAAAGGAGAAAGAAATGGGGGTTGGAAGACATACAGATTCTTACATATTTGCCCCCGTGTAAGAAGGTGCGGATAAGTGTCCAAATGTCCAAAATAAACTAACTATTACAAATCTGAATGAATGAATAAATTGAACAACTAGCTAAGCTAATTTAATTAACTATCTAATTACAAGGTTAGAACAAATAATTAATGAATAGCTAAACTGTCTAATTTATTACAACAAAGGCATTAAATCAATAATAATTATAACAAGGACAATAAGAATTATTGACAATAATTACAATAATACTGATGAGAATAGTAATCTAAGCAACCATAAGTCGTCGCATGCACAGTGCCCAGAAGCAGCTCTATCTGCGCAGACTACTTTGCCTCACCGTCAGCCATTACCCTTTGTTTCTGCCAAAAGCTCACTGCTTACCAACCATTGGGAGCTGGCCGGCTCCAAATGAGATCCGATCGGGCCAAAATAGTGTCGATCGGCACCAAATTTTATGCCAAAAAGTGTTTTGTGCTCTGAGGTGAGAACAATGCAGACAGAGCCTTTCTAGGCCCTATTTGTCCCTTCTGCACCTCTCTGTTATGGAAAACTCAAGAGAAAGACAAATTTGCATTTGAAACCATCAATGAGCACAAGTTGATGGCTAGATGATCCCAAGCACGTTTGGACAAAATTGATAAATGTGATGAAAAACCACCCTTCCCTTCTATCATGAAGGCTCAAAGAGAGAAGTAGATACGCTCTAAGTCTTATCAACGTATTATGAATTGACACGTGACAATTCTCAAAACGATGGACTCGACATAACGTCCGGCCAATCCAACCAACTCTAAGCATTTTATTTATGTCGATTCAGTTTATTTAAGCCGATTTTATTAGTCTTTACCATTCTTTAATCAATTTGTCCAAAATGATGTCAGTTGAGAAGAAACGTCAAACGAGAAGTGATTCTTGGCATAAAAGAGAGCCTATGCCTTGACGATGAACCTTCGTAGAGATTAAGCCATTGTGCATAGGTCTATCCCATGCCTTGAATAACAGTCGCTCGGTTGAAGTAACTCTCAAAACAAAACAATAAAAAAAGAAAAAAAGAAAAGAGGGAGGTGGCAGAAATCACTTATGCAAAATTGATTATTTAGGATGAGACTCTTGACATGAAAATTAACCAAAGAAAAACTATCAAAGCTTGGGTAACACAACACAACTAGCTAGATATGAAGCCTTACAACACAACAAGTTAAATATTCAAATCATACCTTAATTAAATAAATTACAACAGCCCTAAAACAGCCCCTGATATGCTAAAAACAGTGGCTAAAAATCATGTTAAAGAGCATAAAAAAACGGTAGGAAAGAATAAGGCAAAACAAGGCTAGTGAATAAAAGTAAGGAGAGGTGGCTAACCTCTCTATTTTTGAGACCTCAAACCATGTTTTTTAGCCTTTCTTAAACTCTAAAAATTAGTTTTAAAAAAAAAAAAATAGGGTAGAACAAGGGTGTGAGCTATGAAGTAGAGAGCAAGAAAGGGTGTTAACCCTCTCTACCCTTTTGTAGCCATTCAAACCCAAATTCCAACACTTGAAATAGGATCAAAACAATACAAAAACATAAGAAATAAATGAAGAAAGACAGAAATGAAAGCAATACAAAGGTGGTGAGCTTATACCTTTTGAAGAAGGTAAGCTCTTGTTTGTGAACCAAACTTGGTCCAAGCACACTCTCAAGCTTGAATTGTGACTTACAAAGCTCAAACAAGGTTCTAAGTTCTTGCTCTAAGGTTGGCTATGGTGCATGGATATAGTATAAGGATGATCAAATAACTTAAAGATAGCTTGCACAAGAAGGAGGAGCTCTCAAAAATTATTTAGCTTCTTTGAAATTTTTCCAATCCCTAACACTGAGATATATGCTCATATTTATAGAACTTGAGCAAAATAGGTCATAAATATCTTCAAAAATGGACAGATGGCCCATTCCTGCCCAGAATAGTGTTTCTCGCTATCAAAAGCTGGCCGGCTCCCAATGTGTTCCCCTATTCCACTGTTTTACACTCAGTGTAGGGTGGCACAATGGTCAAAAATGAATTTCTAGGGTAAGCATGGTATGAATATGAAAGGTTTGGGACTAGTTTTGGAGCGCGAGCTTACGTTCCTTCGTTGAGAACTCGAATCACAATCAACACAACTTCATCATCGAGTGCGCAGGACAAAGCGTCCAAGTCTTGCGGGCGATCAAAAATAGGGTGTCTACAAGACCATACATGAAGGGACCAACCATGTTAAAGAATCTAAAATTAGTATGTTGGTTCATGATTATAAGCTTTTCAAGATGGAATCCCATGAATTTATTTCTGAAATGTTTTCTAGATTTACTAATATTATCAATGCTTTAAATTCTCTTGGTAAATCTTATACTAATGGTGAGCTTGTAAGAAAAATCCTTAGGTCTTTGCCAAAGGAATGGGAAGCCAAGGTTACAGCTATTCAAGAGGCTAAGAACCTAACAAATTTGAGCATTGAAGAACTCCTAGGCTCACTCATGGCTCATGAACTTGTAATGATGAATGGAAGTAAAAAAGAAAATTAAAGCCGCATGAGAAGATAATGATGAGAGCAACTCAGAAACTGAAGATAACAACAATAAAGTTGCTGACCAATGCCTAATGGCATTTGGAGATGATGATGAGGTATGTGGTTCTAACGATGAATCTTTTACATTTGATGAACTACAAACTGCTTTTGATGAACTTCATGCTGAATTTAAAAAACTTAGTTTGAAAAGTAGTTGTCAAAAAAAAATAATTTTAAGTTTATCACAAGAAAATGAATCCTTGACTTCTAAGATCAATGCTTTAGAAAATGAAGCCTTGAAAATGGAAAGGAGAAAGAAGTTTTATCTTTAAAAGAGTCTTCTATTTTTGAAAAGAAATTAGATGATTGGCAAAAAGAAAATGAGATTTTAAAAAAGGGGAAAATTGTTTTAAATGAAAACATAGAAGACTTGAAAAACATCATTTTAAAATTTACTCAAGGTAGAAATACCTTAGACAAAATTCTTAAAAGTCAAAGTCAAACTTATGGAAGAACTGGGATTAGATACAAACCATTTTCAAAAGTAAAGAATCCTAAAAATGCTTTTGTTCATACATCATCTAGTCATTCTCATCTTATAGCCATTTTTGTGAAAGAAAAGGTCATATCTCTCCTTCATGTCCTATTAAGAAAAATTCTTTTGTTAAAAAGAAGTGGATTCCTAAAAACACTTCAAACTCTAACTCTCATGGACCCAAGAAAGAACGGGTACCAAGAAAGAAATTAAGTTATTTTGTAGGTAAATCTCAAAGAACTCCAAGGACTTGGAGAGAAGATGCACAACGAAAATGTTCAACTTTGAGAACAAAATCAATCCCTACAAAAAGACAAATGATGAAATGAGAATTACCAAGATGAACTATAAAGGTAATGTATTGGTGAAGATTCCAAAGGGTAAATAAGGGTATAAACCTCTAACACACCTTTAAGCTTAACTTCTATATATCTTAAGGTGTGATGTTTGTACAATAGGTTGAGCTTAATTATTACATTCATGAAACCTAATTGTGATTAGCTCTTGTAATCATGTTTTGTTATATCATGTTAACATGCTTCATTTCAAACCATCATTGAATTCAAAATTGAGATTTATATTATTTTGATGAATGCTTATTTATGGATGATTTATATATTTATTGTTGCTCTTATATCTTGTCATCCATTGCCAAGAAAAGAAAAATGTTTTCACTTATGAGCATACTCTTATTTTTTTGACATCATATATATAACTTCATACTAATATGTTAATCCCTTGTTGAGTCATATCTTTATGGAATTAATTATGGTGACATGGCATGTTTTGAGATTGTATACTATCTATTTGGTGAAAATTATGTTATACATTTGTGATCTCAAAAGTATGCCTAAACATGAAATTTTCATGCTCACATGCTTTACATTTGAATATTTGAATGAGTTATGAAATTCTTTGATTAATGATCCATCTATAATATCTAAATGAAATTGTGTGTAGAGTCATTGCATCTATGTTTATTAAATATCATTTGAATATAGACTGTTTTGACATATATCTCATGAAATAATATTAAGTGCTCACTCCAGTACTTACTTGTTTATAGCATTCATGTTATGCTCCACATTGAGTAAATTGTTGTATCAAGCTTAAACATGTGAATTGAAATGCCTCTTGATGATTTTATGTGGTGCATCATTTCTTGATAGAACAAAGAGCATAAAACTATTTTCTCATGCATTTTATACTGTGTGCTACATTTTGAAAATTCTGAAAATAGCATCCTAAGCTCTTGATTGTTCATGGCATCTTTTGAGTTTGTGATAAGAGGTGATTTGTGCTGTATGTATAAATGTGATTGTTGTCAAAATTGCTATATCTCTACAAGATCACAATTGAAATGGGAAGCACCAACTTAGGGAGAGAAATCTTTTTGCTAACTTTCTTGTTAAACCCCTTTTCAGGCAATTAAAGATTGAAAAGTTTCCAACTCTTGAACCAAAGGTATGCCTCCTACACACGCTCAAGCTTTTGAGGTAAATTCCTATTTTCTCTCATATCCTTTGAACTAACACTATTATTTCTTTGATATGAAAAGGGATTCAGTATCTATGAATTTTATTTCTGCGTCATATGATTTGTAATGAATATTCTTTGTTGATGCTCTTGCCTAAAATCATGCCTTATGCTTAAAATGTGTGCTATATGTTGTTTTCATGATTTTCTTGGCATATGAACTGTTATACTTTAGACATGCTTTAATTTGTGGAATTACCTTAGCTCCATGAGATCATAATGAGTTTAAGATATTATGAGCTGCAATTGGTTTTCTACATAATGTTTGTGCTATGATTGTTAATTCTTCTAGATTGCATGTTGGCATCCTTTTTGGCATCCTTAAGGAGAAACATTTCAGTTTTGAGCTTCTTATATCATATCTTCTATTACTTTTGTCAAATGAAATAAGGGGAAGAATTTACACTTGATTATTTTTCAAAAATCCTCAGTTTGCATATGTTTGTGGTATCAAACTTATGGGCTTGCACCTTCATATGTTATTAATTTTTTGCCTATTATGAACAAATAGTATGAGCTTGAATTGCATGATCATTGTATGCTACTATTTGTGTAGATGATTTGTGCTATAATGAGACTTACCATTTTTCGTCATCCTATATTGTTTTATTGTGCCAAACTCCCTCCTTGTTCTTAACTTTGTTGATAATGTCACCGAGGGAGAAAAGAGTTAATTATTTTGATATCATGCTTAATTGTTTCACTCTTCTGATATTGCACATGGATCTTCAAACCTCATCTCCAAAGCTTATTGCGTTACTTGAATGATGCTTATATTGTCATATTACTTCTTACATGTTTAAGCTATAAAATCTTTTTTCTACTCTTAATTGACAACTTCTTGGACTATGCACTGTTAAGTTTTTTTTTTTATATATCTCTTATAAGTCTCGAATTTGGTACTAATTTCGACTCTCATTGTCAATTGCTTCAAAGTACCTCATATATATATATATTTCATGACATCTTGAGGTATACAAATATTACGCATAAAATCTATTTGTTCTTGCTAGAAATTGAGAGTTGGCTCATGCTCAAAATGCTTCACAAATTCTTTGCTAACATTATGGTAACTCTTGCTTGAACATAAATTGTTTACTTGAGATAGCATGAATTTCTCATAATGGATGAACTTATTGCTTCAAAACTCTTGCCCTATATTCTTGTTATCTCTCTTTTGGCTAAACTTGCATATTTCTCTATGACTTGATTTGTAGTTTTCAAAGCAAATACCATATCTTTATAAAATCATGTCATTTATGTTCTTTTGCAATCCTTCTTTTATGCACCCATGGTATTTATCAGCACCTCATACTACATTGTGAAATCCATCCTTCATGTGTTTTTGATAATGTCACAGGAGGAGAAACATTGATGTTTTGGATTGAGAGTATGGAATAATATCACAAGGGGAGAAATTATGTTGCTTTATTATGATATAGATTGGGGGCGAAATGATGTGCTTAAAATGTTAAAAGAAAAATCTCCTAAGTCTATTATTTGGTATCTTAATCATCATGCTATGCGTACTAATATGTATTACTTCTGTGCTAACATGTTTGTTTATCTAGAAGAAGCAAATATTTAGAGGGAGCATGCCTTGAGAGGGAGCTGTTCATCATCCCAAACAAATCAAAACATCATGGTGTGTGTAGACACCCCATTTTTGACCGACCTTAAGACTCAGACGTCATCGATTGAGCACTCGGTGATTGCGCATGTTGTGCTCATTCTGAGGTTTCGGAGTTTCGGCTGAGAGCCTTACCTACAGACCTCGGGACTCTTTTGTGCTTTGCCTCGGTTTGCAAACCAGGTTCTGTTTTCTCTTCCCGAAGGGAGGGAGAAGCCTTGTAGACCATCTCTTGGTGGTCGTAGACTACTTTTCATGGTCGTAGGCCACTGTTCCCGTTTGGAGACTAGTTTTCAGTTTTCGGAGCCGTCGGTCGTGCGCCTCGATTCGGGACCGCTTAACTTTCTCCGTTTGGCACGGTTTTTGGAGAGCTTGAACTTTTTGAACCTTCGTTTTAGCTTCTTGAGGGAGCTTGAACCTTTTGAACCTTCGTTTTAGCTTCTTGAGGGAGCTTGAACCTTTTGAACCTTCGTTTTAGCTTCTTCAAGAAGCTTGAACCTTTTGAACCTTCGTTTTAGCTTCTTGAGGAAGCTTGAACTTTTTGAACCTTCGTTTTAGCTTTTTGAGAATGCTTGAACCTTTTGAACCTTCGTTTTAGCTTCTTGAGGAAGCTTGAACCTTTTGAACCATTGTTTTAGCTTCTTGAGGAAGCTTGAACCTTTTCAACCTTCGTTTTAGCTTCTTGAGGAAGCTTGAACCTTTTGAACCTTCGTTTTAGCTTTTTGAGAAAGCTTGAACCTTTTGAACCTTCGTTTTAGCTTCTTGAGAAAGCTTGAACCTTTTGAACCCTTGTTTTAGCTTCTTGAGGAAGCTTGAACCTTTTCAACCTTCGTTTTAGCTTCTTGAGAAAGCTTGAACCTTTTGAACCTTCGTTTTAGCTTCTTGAGGAAGCTTGAACCTTTTGAACCTTTACTCTAGCTTCTCCAAGAAGGTTAAACCCTTTGCTCTAGCTTCTCCAAGAAGCTTGAACCCTCTTGTTTCTCTATAAGAGAGGGCCTCCCTCTCCTTTAGAGGGGTTGAAAAAAATTTGTCTAAGGAAAAGCACATATATCTCTCTATATCTCTACATTCTAGGCTTAGAAAGGGTGTTTGTTCTTGGCCTTTAACACCACACCTCATAGCCACACACCTCCACCATTGATCTAAGGTTCTTGGAGGGTCTTGAGAGGTCTCAAATAGCTGGTTTTTGGTCCAAGAAGCTGCTGGTTTTGCTGAAGCTACAAGGGTAACACACTATTCCCTCTTTTTAGCATTATTTTGATCCATCTCTTAGCCTTACTTGCAAGCATATTTGAGCTTCGGTGTAAACTGAAAAAAGTATTATTTTGAGACCCTTAACATGTTTGTTTAAGATCATTTTTTTGTTGGGAGTCATCTACCCCCTTGCATGCTTCATTTTACCTTGTTTTCAGCCATGCCTTAGAACATTTGTGTTGGCCTTTGTTTGGCCTTTTAGTCACTGAAATCCAGTGGATTTTCAGTGGCTAGCATGCTGTTTTGAGTGTCAAAATCAGAGAGGGGTGACCCTCTCTCTCCTTGTTTTGTTTTCTAGCATTTTTGGCCTTACAAAGGAGCCCTTATTTGCATGCTTCCAAGCCATGTTTCAGGCCATTTTTGAAGAGTTTTAGGACCTGCATAGGCTCTGTCCAGATCTTGTTTTTCCATATTGGATGTCCATCTTGCATGTGTAGAATAACCCTCTTCATAGCATATCAAAGGAGCATCTCATTCTTGCATGCATTAACCATATTTCAGTGGGTTTTTGGGCATTATTTGCCATGTCATACCTCTGCCTTTTGCTGGTTTAGTGGCCTCTTGAATGCTTCACATACTTGTAGTGTAAACCATGCTCACTAGCTTACATTGCATGTTGTCTTGGCCCTTGATTCTAGCATATTTTGGCCATGTTCTAAACTGATTTTATTCATGATTTGGGCTACCTTAGCTCTGTTTTGAGGTCCCATGGTCGAATGATGCTTGCCATGTATGCTTGTAGTGTAATAGCCATGCCTAGCTTTGAGTTTTTAAGCCTATTGCATGCTTATATTGAGGTGTTTGCATGTTTTAGTATCATTGTGTATGATATTTCAGAGCTTATTCATTCACCATCTTCCCATGTTTATCACTCTTTAAGCGTATTTGAGAGTTGTGCTTGTATGCCCCATTTATGAGCCATTGCATGAGCTTCATTTTTGCACACTTCAAGACATCATCTTAGTCCATTTTGCCACTTTTTTGGGCCTGCATAGGGACAATTTGGGGCTGGTTTGGTCATTTGTGCATTGCTTTGCATACCTCTAGTGTAATGTGTTTCACTAGTTTCGGTATTTGAGCCATCCAACATGCATTGTGTGAGTTGTTTGCATGATTAGAGACCATCTTGTATGCCATTTCAGAGCTGGAACTTGTGCTATTGTATGCCATATTTCATCCTTCCAATGCTCTTGTAGAGTTGTGCTTTGTGCCCTAGACTTGGAGCCATTGCACCTTGCATGTTTGTGCGTGTGTTGTTGCCTCATTTTCATCATGATTGGCCACTGATTTGAGTATGGCTGAGGCCCATTCATTTTAGTTTAAGTCCATCTTGCATTGTATATGTCATATGGTCCATGTTGTTGCATGATTGACCATTGCATTGTGTATGCCTTGATCGTCTCATTGATAGTCTTCATATGTGCATTGTGTATGCCATTCTTAGTTCATAGCATTGCGTATGCTAGTCGCACCCTTGCATTTCATCCTTTGCATGTTTGCATCATTTAGTCGCATTGCATTTAGGTTGCATGCTAGAGTAACATTCATGCCATGCGTTGTTTATTGCATTGTGTTTGGAATAGGAGTTAGTCCAAACATGGGAAATGAGGGACGTTTCGTACTCAAAGTGACGAAACATGCCTCGATTCCCGATCACCGACACTCTTGACGACACATGATGGAGTTTAGGCATTTATGTGTTCATATGTGCATTCATTCTATATTAAGTTGTGCAATTCGGTTCCTCGGCCATCATGCATCGAGATGCGTGATTGGTGGCCCGAGGGTTGAGAGCCATACTCCCTTGAGTTCATAGAATGATAGGGAGGGTGGTCGTGCATACATTTGGCTTGTAAATTCCATGCCATGCACTGTATGTCCTCTATTGCAGCAAAACTAGTGTTCTGCAGGAAGAAATAGCCGGTCGGCCACTTTCAGTGCCGGCTGACTACCAATATCCAGCCGATGGCCCCATCTTTGGTCGATGACCATCCTCCCATGGCTGGTAGTCCTGTCTCCTGGCCGGTGACCTCCCACAGTGCTCAGGGAGTGGTTCAGAAGCAGCCTTGGGACTTGCGCAGCTTTCAGGGGCATGAAACAGTGCAAACAGAGGCAACAGTTGGCATGGCAACGAATTTCCGAGCGAGGCTAATCGAGCATGCATCATCCAATCATTTCGAGGCGGAGCTGCGGCGGCCTCTTTAATTTCATACTTAGATTGTTTTGTAGTTAATTTGTTAATTAATTAAGGGCTTTGTAATATTTAATTAGCTAGGGTAGTTGATTAATTATTCGGTCTGTATTATTTATTCGAACCCTCCGTCGAGAGGGCGAATTTGTAATAAGTGTGCGTGCGTGTGTGAATGTCTTCCAACCCCACATCTTTCTCCTTTTTACTTACCTGCTTTTGATGGTTAGTTTTAGGTCATGTTTCGATTAGCATACCTTATGTTAGCATGTTTGCATACATTCATTCGTATTGCATGCACCGGGCTCGGCGCATCATACTAATTGCATAGCATTTCAATTCCAACTTGAATATGTGTATCGAGTTGCCGCATTTCACATGCCATTCTTAGAATAGCTGAGCCTATTTTAGTTGCATTAGCCATCTTAACATGAACTAGGATCATGCATGATTCCTAACTAGTTTCTTATTTTGGCTCGGAGTACTAGGTAAGCTTTTATGCTTTAGCATCTTGCATGAGTGTGAGTGTTGCCATGATAGCATGCTTGCCATGAGGCTATCTGCTTATGTGATATAACTGCCTGAATGCCTGTGGGTGAAGGTTGGGTTGCTTGAATTGGGATAATTCATCGAAATCCGTATTTTATCCTACTTGCGAGTAGCAAAATTCAAAACCATTTCCAAACAAACGGATATGTGATACTTTGTTCCAAGTTAGGGGATCTAGTCTATACTTGTGTGCTGTGTGCATCACATAGTAATCTTAGGCTAACAAACCGGAATAAGAACACATGTGTTTTCAAAAACTCGATATCATGTTTAGTAATGGCCGATCTTTGATCGGGCGAGCGGAGGTGCTCATTACAAGACCTTCCCCAATCGTACCCAAGTTCCCGAGCCGAGGTAACTTTGGTGATGACAGACACGTGGCCTTAGGCACGAGTCAGGGTTTCCTAAATTCCCCCAAAATAAAATATTTAGGTGGTGACTCTGTATCTGGCAAAGCAGTCCATGTTTGACACTTCTTTCTAAAATCAATTTTTCAAAACGATTTTCCAGATTTGGACTCTTTGGTGATTTATCGATCTTGCATTGCACTTTGCGAGATTAGATTCAGAACCGTGACATTCGAGTCTGAACTGTAGTGAGCCCAATGAACAAAATGGGATTCCCTCCCGGGACATTCGGGGACGTCTACAGTTTCTGGCGACTCTGTTGCGGAGTTTGAGAACTTGACTCGAACTCATGATATCTTGTTTTGATTACACTTATGTGTTTCTTTGCATTGCATGTGCATTTGTGCGCCTAGAACACCGTGTTTGCCATCTGCTATTCCTAAACGGTCTGCTGGAGGCTCACTTTGAGAAGCATGCCATAAGGCTGACCGGTTACGGGCTCTGTCACGATGGGAACACAAACCCCAGTTTTTACCAGGGCACCCTTTTGACCATTCGACCTAGTGCATATTCGGGATCCATAGTGGCCATTCCAAGTTAGGACAGGTTGCTTACCCGATCGTAGGTTGTTTGAAACCGCTGCGTGTGTAGTGAAACCCTAGTTCCTGACAAAATAGGACAGAGAAACCCTATCCCAACATAGGGGTGTTTTGGCTCTCATTTGCTTGTTATGTGCTTTTAGAGTTGTGCCTCTACAGGAATGCATATATCAGTTTGCAAGTTTGGGTATCAGGCCTGCGGGCATCAGTATCAGTGTTTTGAGAATCAGTTATATCCACGGGTATCAGTTCTTAAGCAGTGATTTTGGGGAACAGTGATCAGTAGTAGAGTACAGTTATTCAGCTATGCCTATGTCAGTTCTGATGAAATTGGGCTGAAATGCTGCCTGTTTTGTCTTTTAAGGTTCAGAGACCTAGTTCAGGATAGCCAATATTCTCCTTTGTTGAGGCAAGACCAATCAAGGCTTACCGATTCATCTGATCTATCAGTCACCGGTTACATCATCTCCGTTCAGTTCAGCGGACTTATGATGACACAAAATTTAGAGGAAATTATGGTTATGGCAGCCGCATTGGACCAAGGAATCATCTTGCAAGATGAGACCAATGTTGAAATACCACATCCCCCTAGGTCACCTGTCGCGCACTCAATCTGGATGCCCCAGTTGTTTCAAACTTGCGAGCCCACCATGTTTGAGTTGATGGGAATGATTGGCGACCTTCAGAGGTCTGTGGCTGATCTCGTCTATGGAATGTCGGCTTCGCCACCAACCACGTCGTATGCCGGGAACTTCGTGCCGCAGGAGCCCCCGCTACTGGGGCGAAATGTAATCGAGCTCAGCCAGCCTGAAGCTGTCTCAAGCTCCGGCAATGATATGTCGACAACAACGGGGCTTCGCACTGAAAGTAGCAACCCAAACCGTCCACCAAGCTGAGGCTAGTGGAAAGAACAAGGTGAAGGTGGACACCGATCCCTATGAACAACTCCAGCAGGCTATTGAGGCTCTGAAATCCGGAGGGTTGAATAAGCAGCAAGTACTCGCAGTTGTGGCTAAGACTGTGGATGACACTTTCCCTACTCAGACCGAGGGCAGTTCAAGCCAAGGGGAAAATCGAGAGAAGGGTCATCATACCAGAACCATTCCCTCCAACCCTAATCCTGCACCCAGGAAAAATCAGCAATCCAAGCCTATACCTGCCGATCCTTTTGCTAGTGCATCCAGTAAAAATGCACAAAACTCGAAGAATCTCCCCCGAGGTCGCAGGGTATTCCATGCCCTCTACATGCCTTTGTCCAAGGCGCTTCAGATCCTTGTTGAAAAAGGGAATCTCAAGCCCCTCGAGCCTCGGCCTCTCCCTAGTCGTCTTCCAGCTGGTCATGACATTACCCAGTACTGTGCGTACCATCAACAAACCGGTCACACCACCGACAACTGCTTCCGCCTTCGCCATGAGGTGCAGGATCTGTTTGACAATGAGGTTGTCCTCCCACCTAGCTTGGCAAAGTCTGTCACCACTGAGTTATTGGACTTCGAGGATAGTATAAGTCTGTGATCAGGGGTTGGTCCACCTGCGGGCGGTACTCAGTTTACTTCAGATGTGGCGTATGGCACGCACTATTTTGAGCATTTGCGAATGCTACTTTTTGTACTTTCTGACTTGGGTATTCAGTCAGTTTTGTTGTCTTGTATATAGTCAGTCTTTTTGTACTTATGTCAGTTGGGTCTATCTTGTTGTAACGAGTCGGTCCTGTTGCATAGGAGTCGAGTGATTCCGGGGGCGTTACCTCGGATATCACTATTTTGTTTTGTGTTTGTCTTTTCACTTTCTTTTGAGTCTGTTTCTGCCATGGAGCCAGTTGTGCAGACAGTTATGAATAAAACAGTAGTGGTTTTTCATGCTTTTGTGCTTGTTCTCGCTTTGAGCCTATTGTGCTAGCAAGTTTTAGAATGAAACGGCAGTACATTCCACCTGCTCTTCTATGCCTTGAAATCGTTGCATTTGACCTAAGTTTTTCAAAACTTTTCGAATATTGTGTTGAAAACGAAGAGGAAGGAATTCCTCGGGATTTGCAAAATTTGATCAACTGAGAGAAAAAGAGGCATGCTTAGCCCTTAATGAATGAAATCATGTTTGTTAATGTGAGTACTGAGAAGGATCCTGGCTTGATCCAGATTGGTTCTACACTATCTTCAGCATGAGCGATTTGTCGCTTTCTTAAAAATTTCAAAAAATGTTTTGTGCCGTCCTGCAAAGGCCTGTGTGGAATCGCTCTTGAGATTGTGCAGCTTAGGATCGCTCTCAGCCTTGAGACTCGACCCCTCACTTTCAAACCTTGAACTTGAATTCTGAATGTTCAACGGTCAACCACAATGTAAGGCCTGTGTGGCCAGATTCGAAGCAGCCCTCGAACTAGGGGTACGGAAGTCAGATCAAGAATATCAGATGTGATCAAAGGAAGCTTGCGAAGCTAGATCAAAAGCAACCCTTGAACTAGGGGCAAAAATGTCAGATGCGCTCGAAGAGTCAAAGATGAGTCTTTTCTGCAAACCAGGGAAGACTGGCAAGAATGCCAAATCCCAGAAGGGAGGAAAGAGAGAGTTTTTGCTGAAGGACAACCAAGTTCCTATCCACAACACTGGGGGCAATTCAGCCCCTATCGGATGGACTTTTACATCGTCAGCGAACAACAATCACTCTCCTGGATTCAGATGGCTTCGAGATCTCAAAACCATTTGACAGGGACCAAGCTACACTTTTACCCTTGAGAGGCTCACTGGGCCGAAAACCCGGAAGGGTGACCCAGGCAAAAGTTAGAGCAAGGAAAAAAGAAAAAGAACAAAAAAAAAAAAAAAAGAAGAAAAATGAAGAAAATGAAAAGAAAAGATGAAAAAGAGAAAAAGAAAAAAAGAAGAAAAGAAATGAAAAGAATTGAAAAGAAAAGAAGAACAAAGCTCGCAAGGTTGAAAACCCGGGAGGGCGGCCTTGGCAAAAGTTAGAGCGTAAAAGGAGAGGTTAATACCCGAGTGTACCTTAACCCCGAACTACGTAAGGCTTGATTCCCATGTTTGGGATACGTAGGCAACTTCATTCTGAAGTCCAGCCATAAACACTTCCAAATTGATTATGTCCATGTAATGGTTCTGATCATCTTTGTCATTTCTGTATCCGAGAGTTCGGTTGTGATCATCGCTGTGAGAACTGGCTACAGTGTGCTGCGGTGCATTTCAAACAAGGGGCAACTTTCCGTTGCCATATAGTGCGTTGTGGTGCCATTCAAACAAGGGGCAATTTTCCATTGCCGTAGAGTGCCGTTCGGACAAGGGGCAGTTTTCCATTGTTGTGGATCTGAGGTTGTGCATCTCAAGAGTCAATTCCACGTTGGTGAAGCAGTGGCCATTTGCAAAAATAGTTTTTGAGAATTTTTACTGAGGTTGACTAATAGTCTATCGAAAATTATCCCATCTTTTCCAAAAACTGGACCATTTCTTGGACCCAAAAGGAAAAAAATTCAGTGCTCATAACCTAACTTGCATGATTTTGAATCAGAAAAGTTGAGAAGTATGTTAATCTAACTCTCATGTTGGTCAAAATTGTTTTCGCAGAAAGTCAAAATAAAAAATGGTCAAAATGATGAACTAGGGGCACGGTCAAGTCAGGCTTCCTGTCCTTACCCCATTGTCAACATACTTGCCGGAAAGGGCACCACTGAAGGTAACAACAAAGGGCTGAAAGCTCTTATACCCTCCAAGCAGTGAGGTATCAAGCCAAGTGCGAAGCACAAATTGGGATAGGTTGAGACATTTCACTCCCTCATCCGGGCATCGGCTAAACGCCACCAGAAGAAATAGCTGCGAGCTGATAGTGTTGGGGCATGAACCCATAACTTTTTGTTTATCCATCAACCACCCAGGGGAGGGATTGAAAATGAGAGATTGAAGAATAGAGAGATGTGTGATGAGAGAAAAAGTGAGAAAAGGGCTTTTTTAGAAAAACAGAGCCTGAGGGCCAAGTGACATGAGAATCACAAATAAGAAAGGGTGGGAAACAATACCCGGAGGAACTGGCTCCTCATGACCAGGAGGTCTCTTGCCTTTGTAACACGTCTGTGCGTCGTGTCTTTTGTTGTTTTGTTCATCTCTTGTTTTGAGTTGTTTTGAGTGTTTCTCGATGCGTTTAGGTTGTTTGCCTTTTGTTTTTCTTTATTGAGTCGTAGTGCGCTGTGGTCAGTCGTAGGCTCAATACCCGGTTAAAAATTCAATTTCAAAACAAAATCGTTTTGTGCTCAGAGTGCTGTGCCATTCTCTACATTTGTTCAAAACAAGATTTATTCTTTCATAAAATCACAGGGTTCAACCCAGGTCATATGAGAACAGTGAATATATGTGTTCTGGATTGCGAAGCAAAAGAAAAGAGGAAAATTTGGAGCATCTAAGTATGTTTCAGCTTCTGCCGATTCCATCTTTGCATCCCGTCTTTTCAGATTGGACTATTTGTTCAGGATTAGCTGTATGCAGAATAAACCAAGCACTATGTTATGGGCTGTATGTTCAAAATGAGCAGTGCGTTGTATGAGCTGTGTGCCGAAGGAACCAAGTGTTGTGTTACGAGCTGTGTGTTCAAAATAGGTAGTCTATGTGTTGAACATGTTGGGAACTTGTGATCAGTTCCACTTCCAGTGCCTTCCGGTGTTGATTTTGCAAAGTCACACTTGTGTTACTTCAATTTGCTTATCGAGTTGTTGCTCATTTGCTTATCGAGTTGTTGCTCATTTGCTTATCGAGCTGTCGCTCATTTGCTTATCAAGTTGTTGCTCATTTGCTTATCGAGCTGTTGCTCATTTGCTTATCGAGCTGTCGCTCATTTGCTTATCGAGTTGTGGCTCATTTGCTTATCGAGTTGTTGCTCATTTGCTTATCGAGCTGTCGCTCATTTGCTTATCGAGTTGTTGCTCATTTGCTTATCGAGTTGTCGCTCATTTGCTTATCGAGTTGTTACCCATTTGCTTATCGAGTTGTTACTCATTTGCTTATCGAGTTGTTGCTCATTTGTTTACTAAGTTGTCGCAATTTTGTTTATCGAGTTGTTGCTCTTTGCTTATCAAGTTGTAAACTTGTCAGGTTTTATTATTGCTTGTTGAGTCAATTTGTTACGTTGGTTCACTACCTGACCTGGTAACACATGCATGTTCAATTTCCATTCAATCCCATTGTTATACGATGCGATGCGATGCATAAAATGTACAAATATAACACTTTTTCAGCAAAAAACTTGTTTCATTCCATCATCTTTTCAAAGTATATAGTTTTGAGAAAGCAAAATCTGCCTGAAGCAATACAGTGTGCCCAAAGAAAAGCAAAGCAAGAAAAAGAAGAAAAGTAGCAACAATCTAGATCAATGTCAACTGATCTCAGGCATGAGAGTCTTTCCTCGTCCTCTTCCTCTTCCTGGACGAAGGTCCAGGAGCATCGTCGTCAGCTCCACTATCTGAGCCCGAGCTCGAGTCATCTTCAGTCTCATCCTCAGACGACTCTGCCTCCGGCTCTGTCTCGGACTTATCATCGTCCGGAATCGGTGCCCGTGAGCTGCTCCCAACATGAATGCGCCCCGCTTTAGTACGGGGGGGTACTGTGGTCCCTCGCCCTGCTCTTCCTCCTCCTCAGGCAGACACAGATGGTCCTCCTACAGCACCCCCTACAGCTGATATCTGGAATGGGTCCTGAAAAGGACAAACGGTAAATGCATCAGTTATACTACACAAAGCAGAGTATAAATACAGAATGCAGTGTATGAGTACAGGGTATGAATGCTGTGAGCAGTGTATCAGAACAGAATGCGGTGTATGAGTACAGGGTATGAATGCTGTGAGTAGTGTGTCAGCATAGAATGTAGTGACTGAGTGCAGTGTATGAATGCTGTGAGCAATGATGTGAACAATCCGTGGGTTATAGTGTATCAAAGCCGTGAAGGCCGCATATTAAGTACCATGTGGACAGTGCGATGCATTAGATTATGTGTGAAACAGATTATGCACAGTTTGAGATTGTGGTTGAAAGAGCTTACCGAGATACTGTAAATAGCCAGCAGGTCGAAGCTCCGCTGTAGCATCCCCATCACGGAGGCGGTCAACTCCAGAGACTGGCGAGTGTACTCAGCGGAAGCCTGCAAAAATGTTAGAAGCATCAGTATTCTGCGGAATATCAAGAGAAATGAAATGACTGTACAGAATGCAAAGTATAGTAATACATACCGGAGGCAAACCGTGGAATCCGACTAGCTCGTGATCAGCCGGAGGGGGAGCGATGGGGATCTGGTAAGTCTCCCCACCCTGCCCTCAGCATGTCATCATAGTAGGTAGCTCGGGCCACCCAGCTCTCTGCCCTCTCCGAGGCCCACTCCTACCTCGAGCCTGAGGTGCCCGTGATGCTCCTGCTCTCATAGTTGGCGCCTCTGGTCTCTCTCTCTCAACTCGGCCGGCACCGGTCAGAGGCCGCATGATATAGGTCTGGACGAACTCCGCATAGTCGCCCTCGTCTACAAAGCACTCATGGCTCCAGCCGATAGTGTAATCTGCCATCTCTGCTAAGGAATACCTCTCAGTGTCCCTTGCATGGGTAGGAGGAGGTGCTGGAACCGGCTGCTCTGACATGCCTAAGTGTAGACGTCCCCGAACGCCCCGGGAGGGTTAAGTCCCGTTCCGTTCATATTGGGTTTACTACAGTTCGGACTCAAATTGTCACGGTTCTTAATCTGAACCAAAGAGTCCAACTCTGGCAAATCTTTTTGAGAAAAACAGATTTTTTGAAAAGAAGTGCCAAACATGGACTGCTTTGCCAGATACAGAGTCGCCACCTAAATATTTTTTAATGGGGAAATTTAGGAAACCCTGACTCGGTGCCAAAGGCCACGTGTCCGTCATCACCAAAGTTGCCTCGGCTCGGGAACTTGGGTACGATTGGGGAAGGTCAGCTATGAGCACCCCCTTTCGCCCGGTCCGAAGACCGGCCTCTACTAACCGTGATATCCGATTTTGAAAACGTTATGTGTTCTTATTCCGGTTATTAGCCTAGAATTACTATGTTATGCGCACAGCAAACAAGTATAGACCAAATCGCCTAAGTTGGAACAAAACATTTCATGTTTGTTTTGAAAATGGTTTGCTACTCGCAAGCAGGCTAAAATGCAGGTTTTGCCACCCTCAAGTGGTCTTTAGAAAAGACGGTTTTGCCACTATTTAGTGGGCTTAAAAAAGAACTCACAGTTTTCATGCATTGTTCCAACTTAAGTGATTTGACCTCTATCCACAGGCATTCAAGCAGTTATATCACATAAGCAACTAGCCTCATGGTAATCATGCTATTATGGCAACATTCACACGCATGCGATATGCTAAAGCATAAAAGCTTACCTAGTACTCCAAGCCAAAACAAAAACTAGTTAGTAATCAAATGCATGATCCTAGTTCATGTTAAGTGGCTAATGCAACACAAGCAAGGATGCAATCTTAGACAGGCTCGGCTATCCTAAACATGGTATATGGAATGCTACAAATAACATGTATTCAATTTGGAGTTGAAGTACGATACAATTTGTATGATGTGCCGAGCCCGATGCATGTGAGACAAATGTATGGATGCACGCATGCATAGCATAAGGTATGCTAATTTAAACATGCCCTAATCTACCATCATAAGCAGGTAAATAAAAGGGAAGAAAGACGTGGGGTTGGAAGACATGCACACACCCACGCACACTTATTACAAATATGCCCTCACTCGGAGGGACCAAATAAATATACAGACCGAATAAATAATTAACTACCCTAGCTAATTAAATATTACAAACCCTTAACTAATTAACAAATTAATTAAGCTATTTAAAGCAGTAAAATGGCCTCGGGAAGAGGGATGCACGCATGCTTGGATTGGCTTCGCCCGGAAACTCGCTGCCATTGCACTGTTGCCTCTGTTTACACTACCCTGCTCCTCTGAAAATTGCCAAAGTCCCAGGATTGCTTCTCTGAGTGCTGTGGAACACCATCGGCTAAGGGGAATGGCCACCGGCCAAGGGAAATGACCACCGGCCACAAATTAATCCATCGGCCGACAATGGATGGCCGGTCGGCACTATATGCAGCCGACCGGCCAAAACTTCCTGCGGAACCTGCAATTGACAGCAGTAGAGGGCAAGCAGTGTATGGCATGGAATTTTGAGCAAATGTATGCACGGACACACTCCCTATCATGCAATGGACTCAAGGGAGCATGACCCTCGACCCTCGGGCCACCAATCGCGCATTTCCATGCATGATGGCCAAAGAGTCAAGTGTGCATTTTAATATCAAATGTAATGCACACAAAACATACAAGGGACCCAACCTCAATCATGGTTGATCAAGAGGCAAGGAAATGCACAACAATGCACATGCAACCTAAACATGCAAGCAAACATACAAACATGCAATGCAACTACATGGCACACACAATGCTAACAACATAACAAGCACAACGCATTGAAACATGGCATACACAATGCAAGATGGGCTTACACCAATACAAGTGAACCTCAGCCACACTCACATAGAAGGCCATCAGATGAAAACAAGACAACTCGAAATGCGTGCATGCGTGCACGCAAACCGAGGACGGACCCTCAGGCACCGAAATGCCACTCTAATGAGACATGGAAAAGACATGGAATATGGTATGCAAATGTGCAAAAATCAGTAGCAAAATGAGGGGCAAAACAGCCCCGAAGCAAGGCGGAATGACACCTGATGCATGGAATCTCTCCTGAAATGCAAAACTAGGTACATGAAATGGCTTACAGCTATACAAAGCATGCATAATTAGGACATGAAGTGTAAAATAATAAGCAAGGCAGCCCCGAGACAAGAATTTTTACAGTTCAAAGCATGACCAAAAAGCAAGCACAAATAGGGCTAAAATGGCATACAAAAATGGCTCCGCAAGGGAGGTAATGAGGCAAGTGGTAGATGAAAAGCCCAAACAGAAAAAGACCCTTCTACAACACTGAAGAGGGACCAAAAATATGATGTTTTTCAGTAGATGACAAGCCCCAAAAACAGGTACAAGTATGGAAAACAATTCATGCAAGAAGTGGGCCAACAAAGGGGCAAAGAAGTAACTGATATATGGGGGTCTCAAACCAGTGAGGGACCTTCAACAATGTTGAAGAGGGTCCCAAAATATATCATTTTACAGTATATCATCAAGCCCAAATCAGTATACAAACATGCTCAAAATGCAATGCAAGATTAAGGCCACAAGAGGGCTATAACACAAAGTATACAAAATATGCATCAAACAGCCAAAGACCCTTAATGAAATATGACAAGGGAGTAAAAATATGGCCACTTTAAGTTCTGATCATGGCCGAAAAACAGAAGCAAGATAAGCTAACAAAACATGCAAAAATAGGGACCAAAGAGGGGTACAATGGAAAGTGATATATGGAGGTCCCCAACAGTGTTGAGCCCTTCTTCAATGTTGAAGAAGGGCTCAAAATAAGCCTCTTTACAGTTTACATCGAAGCTCAAAAATACTTGTAAATAAGGCTAACCAATGAAGCTAAAAAATGCAAGTTTAAGGGAAATGGGTGCTTACCCTTGAAGAGCAGCAAATCAGCAGCCCTTGGTCCAAGTTTCTGAGCTTCTAACCTCTGCAAATGGCCTCCAAAGTGCTGGAATGGAGGATGGAGGTGTTGTGCTAGGTGTTGTAGGGCAAATGGTGCAAGAAGAAAGGTGTTTGGAGGCTTGGATAAGATAGATATAGAGGGTGTATGTATGTATATCAGATATATACCTCTTCTCTCTGGTTTTTTTGGCTCAAAACCACCAACCTCTAACAATGGAGGAGGAGAGCTCTTTATATAAGCAAAGGCAAAGGCTCCAAGCTTCTCCAAGAAGCTAAATGAAAGGGGCAAAGGGTGCAAATGGCTCAAGGCTTCTTGGAGAAGCTAAAACAGCTGGCTAAGCTTCTCCAAGAAGCTTGGCCAAAGGGTTCAAGCTTCTAGACGCAAAAGGGGGGTCAAAGGCTCAAAAGGGTGCAAAATGGCCACATATATGCATGAGGGGTCGGGTCTGTGCATCCCAGCTGGCACATCTGGCATGCACCATGCCTGCAAGAGTCAAAAGGGTCAAATCGGCCAAGAAAAAGGGTCATCGGCCAAATAAATTGCCGGTCGGCACAATATATTGCCGACCTGCAATTTATACTGGCCGGTCGGATAAATAGAGTGCCGATGGTGGCCGATGAGGTCAAAAAAGTGCCAATGGGTGTCCAGATTGAAGCCCCGGAAGTTATCTTTCCAATGGCGCAAACCTTGCATTAAAATTCCTCCTGTGGAAAAAGTTATGCCCATTTTGGTGAAGCCGCACAGATTCGATCCAACCGGGATGATGCCCAACTTCAACTGATCATATCTCCCCCACCCGGACTTGGCTTTAAGAGATTCTTGAGTGCAAAATGAAGCCCCAAAAGTGAGCTTTCCAACGGCGGTGGCCTCATAGCTAAAATCCAAGTATGTAGATGAATAAGCCCGATTCAGCGAGGACTGCTCGACTCCCTTCCACTCGGATCCTTGCCGAACTTCTTCTCCAACTTGTTTTCTCCCCTCTTCTCCTATTTTCTTCAACTTCAAACCCCTAAACAAAGTGTTTTGAAAGATTTTTCAAAGATTTCATCTCTCTTTCATTCATTCTCCACTTTATCCTTGCTCGGTTTACCAAAAAACGCAACATTTATCGAAATGCGAGCGTCAGAACATCGTAGGAACTTTATTTCAAAAATGTTTTGAAAGAGAGGGTTTTAAGGTCTAAAAACCATCCGAAATAATTTTGGTCCAAAATGGGGTGTGAAGTTGAGATTTGTCTCTCTCTTTGCCGAAGAAACTGAACCTTTGCCCTGCGCAGTTTCCAACACCGAGCAAACCATCAGTAGCGCCCAAGTCTTGAGGGCAGTCAAAAATGGGGTGTTTACACTAAGGTCTGCCGCAAGAAGCGCTCCCCAAAGTACTAGGCACAACAAACCGGGCCCTCTAACAAAACTCTAAATCGGGCAGTCTCCTGAGCGTCGGCATACCGCTCCCAAACTGCGATGGGCAACGAAGCCCACGGCTGCCAGGTGATCTGCAAATGGCAGGAAATACAGTTTGTTATCCGCTATTTTAAAGTGCATTGCAAAGCAAAGCCAATAAACTGAAATGTTTGACATACCTCGGCTGCGGTAATGGTGTCAAAATAGCGGCGGAAGAACATGAAGGGCTCCGGCGGCCTCCGCTCGCACCTCACGTCAAAGCGATGGGAAATGGGATCATGGGGGGCATCTTCTCGTCTGGTACTGGGGCAAGCCTCAGGAAATAGGCATACACCCACAACTACAGAACGTAATAGAGCAGACATGAGCAGGCTTATCAGATAAAGCAGTGTGCAGATAAAAGCAGAAATCAGAGAACAGTGTGCAGTGTATTGTGCAATGTGTGCAGTGTGTGCAATATACAGTCAGTGTAGAACAGATTGCGCGTGCGCGTGCGCAGTGTGTATGGTGTACAGATAATGAAAGGCAGAATTGAAAAGACAAGAAGGGAATGTGTACCTCCCAGGCTCGCCAATAGCCTCCAAGCAACTGTCCGCTGCGGCGGGACGATGAGCTCATATAACCATAGAGACTAGCTAAGCCGGCGCCACCCCAGTCATAAAGGCGGATTCGCGGCACGTCCACAAGCGCGCTCAACAGATAGAGGGCGACGGTGTTCGCCCGGTCGGCGAAAAGCATGGTCCCTAGCAGAAACATGATAAAACCGTGGGCGTACTGCTCCTCCTCCTCCCGGGTAGTAGGTGCTTGGATCCGGAAGTGGTCCTCGAACCACGAATACCTCACAAACCCTGCCGGGCGAGAGGTGGCCGAGTGCCGAGCAGGTACATCTGAGCGGCGTCCCACTCCTCCATATCAGTATCAAAGGGGATCGGATCACCCTACCCTGATGCTAGTGAGCATCGAGAAATCAAAGGGAGTCATTGTCATCTCCCCAGTGGCAGAAAGGTGAAAGGAGTAGGTAGTATCCCACTACCTCTCTACCAAGGCAGCAAGAAGGGGCCTGCTCGCAGTGAGGCGCGAGAGCCCCATGCAAAAGTGCCCAAAGCCACCTGGTCGACAATCCGGCGGACTGTGTCGGGCAGCTCCATATACCATCTCGGGCCGCGACGTTCCCATACCCTCGAAAGGCATAGGAATCTCCCTGTGATAAAAAAGCAACAACAAACAAGCAATTGCGAAGCAATGTAAGAAATACACTGTGTTGTGAAAACGTTCAGAATTTCAGAGAATGCAATGTGGTGCACGTGTCTAAATACCTTCAGAATTTAGGAGAATGCAGTTTGTGTGCATGTGTGAAAGCCTTCAGAATTTGGGAGAATGCAGTGTGGTGCTGGGGTGTACTTGAATGCCTTCAAAATTGTGGAAAATGCAGTGTGCGTATAGGTGTTTAAGTTTAAACAAATAATAGGTGTGGGTGTGCCCACAGTGAACTACAACATGTGGTATATCGGTGTATCCGGGCCAAATAGTTAAAGAACAGAATAGACTATTACAGTTATGTATTCTACTTTGCGGAAAATGAAACAGGGAAGAGTGTACCTTAGAAGCGCCATAGGACAGATGTGACTCTGGCTCGCGCAGCAGAAGCTCCAGTGGCACGTGTCGCTCATAGCTCCTGAAGTGACGGAGGCTGTTAGGACGAAGCACGTGTATCGCCGGCCTGTAGGTCGCCGGATCGAACGGCCGGATGTGAAGAGGCAAGAGCTCGGCCTCAGGGTCCATATCCAACTCCGGGGGAGCCCCACCGCCTGGAATATCGTCTGCCGTCTCAAGAATAGTGCGAAAATGGCCGAAAGTGTGAAAACCGAGCAAGAATGTGAAAAGTCAACCCCGAGAGGGTGGAAAATGGGCGGAAAGGTCGGAGTGTGGGAAAGGGCACGAAGACCGAGGAAAACTTGGGGAAAACAAACCCCAAGTGGTGGAAATCGAGAAAAGTATACCGAAATTGAGATTTGTTCGGTTCAAAACGTGCGAAACGAGGAGCGTTTCGCGAATCGAACGGCGAAAAAGCGACAAAAACAAGGAAAAAACATGGATCAAAGGTGGCAAAATCACCTAGAGAGAAGGGCGGAGGGTTTTCGAGTTTGGGCAAGTGAGAAAATAAGGGTTTGGAACCCTATATTTAAAGACCCATGGCCAAAGGACAAAACTGCCTCGACACAGCCATTATTGGCTGGTCGGCCACATTTTTAGCCGGCCAGCTAAATATTTGGCCGATGGCCCATTTTTGTGGCCGATGGATGGCCAGTAACCTTTCCTGGTGGTCGATGCACCTTATTCACCCTTTTATGGGTCATCTATGATGTTTGGGACCTCCATTCCTCAAGGCAGTGCAAGAAAGTGCATTTTTGGAATCAACCGGCCTCCGTCTTGACCTCGAACCGTGTCAACCATGTGCGATGCTCGGTACGCACAAGGTGTATCCTTTTTCGTATCCTTTTGTATCTTGCGAAAGTTGAAAATTGCTTTGATGGCGTTGCGTTACAATGTTTGTCTTGCTTTTGATAATTATGCGATCCTTGCAGTGGTCTGCACATCTCTTATGCGTTGTACGCACACCCATCTTGCATTGCTATGCACTGTTCATTTGCATTGTCATGCATTTCAAGAAACGTGCATTGTCGCGCATTTAAGTTCGTTTGCATTGTCATGCACTTCCATATCGTGCATCATCATGCACCTCATTTGCATTGTCATGCATCTCTATATCGTGCATTGTCACGCATATTTCATTTGCATTGTCATGCATGTTTCCTTATCATGCATCTCCATATCGTGCATCGTCATGCGCACCTTACATGCATTGTCATGCATTTTCTTATCACGTGCATTGTCATGCATTTCAGCACATGCATTGTCATGCATTTCCTTAATTATACATCATCACACGTCTCCTTACCTAGCATTGTCATGCATTTTAGTACATGCATCGTCATGCACACTTCATTTGCATTGTCATGCATTTCAGTATATGCACTATCATGCATTTTCCTACTTTGCATTGTCATGCACGCCTCATTTGCATTGTCACATCTCCATATTGTGCATTGTCATGCACACTTCATTTGCATTGTCATACATCTCCATATCGTGCATCGTCATGCGCACCTTACATGCATTGTCATACATTTTCCTTATCTCGCATTGTCATGCGCATTTCATTTGCATTGTCATGCATGTTTCCTTATCATGCATTGTCATGCATATCTCTCATGCATTGTCATGCACTTCCTTGTCATGCATTGTCATGCATATCTCTCATGCATTGTCATGTACTTCCTTATCATGCATTGTCATGCATTTCCTTATCATATATTGTCGTGCATATTTCTCTTGCATTGTCATGCATTTCCCTATCATGCATTGTCATGCATGTCTCCTCTGCATTATCATGCAATTTAGTATATGCATTGTCATGCATTTTCCTACCTCGCATTGTCATACACGTTTCATTTGCATTGTATTGCTATACACATTGCCTGCGTTATCGCACATGCTTTACTTACATGTGTATATATATTTTCATGTGGTTACACATTGTACACGTTTCCGCGTGTGCTTTACTTACATGTGTTCATACTTGCTTGCTTTACACATTGCATGCGTTTCCGCGCATGCTTTACTTACATGTGTTCATGCATCTTTCAGGAGGTTACACATTGCACGTTTCCGCGCATGCTTTACTTACATGTGTTCATTCCTGCTATACACATTGCCTGCGTTAATTGCGCATGCTTTACTTACATGTGTATATATTATTTTCAGGTGGTTACACATTGTACACGTTTCCGCGTGTGCTTTACTTACATGTGTTCATACCTTGCTTGCTTTACACATTGCATGCGTTTCCGCGCATGCTTTACTTACATGTGTTCATGCATCTTTCAGGAGGTTACACATTGCACACGTTTCCGCGCATGCTTTATTTACATGTGTTCATTCCTGCTATACACATTGCCTGCGTTAATTGCGCATGCTTTACTTACATGTGTATATATATATTTTCAGGTGGTTACACATTGTACACGTTTCCGCGTGTGCTTTACTTACATGTGTTCATACCTTGCTTACTTTATACATTACATGCATTTCCGCACATGCTTTACTTACATGTGTTCATTCCTGCTATACACATTGTATGCGTTGTCACGTGTACTTTACTTATGTGTTCAAGTTCCTTATTATACACATTGTATGCGTTGTCGCGTGTACTTTACTTATATGTGTTCAAGTTCCTTATTATACACATTGTATGCGTTGTCGCGTGTACTTTACTTATATGTGTTCAAGTTTCTCTTATTTTCACACATTGTACACGTTGTCGCGTGTACTTTACTTACATGTGTTCATAATTATCTTCACCTTTACACATTGTATGCGTTGTCACGTGTACTTTACTTATATGTGTTTGTGCCTACCTAGCATTGTTATGCTTGTTTCAAATCGCATTGTTATGCGTCCTACTAGGCTTGTCGTTGTCGCGCATGCCCTCCTTGCATTGTTTTGCATCATTTCCGCATTGTCATGCGTCGTCCTTAAGTTGCATTGTCTTGCATCCCTTCACACGCGTTGTCACGCAGTTTTAAATTGCATTGTTATGCACTCCTCCACTCGCGTTGTCACGCAGTTTTAGATTGCATTGTTATGCATATTTCTAACAAAATTGTACCTGTTAAGTTCTCTTTCTTTTACAGGCACGATATTGTATGTACGGTTCATTTGAAGCTGGCACGACCAGACGAACCAGACAAGCGCGATATTGTATATACGGTTCATTTGAAGCTGGCGCAACCAGACGAACCGGACAGGTATTGTATTCTCCGCGTGAGACGTAGCGAGAATTAAATAATTCTCTTACATCCTTTCTGCATGAAATGTAGTTAGACTTGTATCCGCCTGCTTAAACTGTTGCATTTATTGTATGTATTTGCTTCGTTACAGCTCTCTTGCATGATCATAAGTTATGTTAGGCATCGTGCATTGTCTTTGCATCTTGCCCCTGCCTACGGGCACATATCCTGTTAGCTTGTATGCTTTGTCTAAGTCTTCGGCCTTGTCAAAAATGGGTCGTCTCTGGGCTTTGACACTCACTCCCGTCATTGTTATGACTTTCGAGTTCTGTCAAAGAGGGGCAACTGTAGACACCCCATTTTTGACCGTCCTCAAGACTTGGACGTCACCGTTTGAACACTCGGTGATCATCCATGTTCGTGTTCGTCTTGAGTTCTCGGAGGTTTCGGTCGCACGCCTTGCCTCAAGACCTCTCGACTTGTTTGTTTTGTGCTTGGTTGTGCACCAAACACTTGTGTTTTTGCTTCTGAGGGCAGGGAATGGCTTGTTGGCCATCCCCACACCTCACCGGCCTTGGCTTGAGGCCACCGGCCCTGTTTTATTGCTACCGGCCAAAGGTGTTGGTCGGTCGGCAATGTTTTTGGTCGGCCGGCTATTTTTGTTGGTCAATCGGCCATATTTTCCAGCCGACCCCTTTCCATCTGCTTTTGGCAGATATTTTATGCCAGCTGTCACAGCTGGCATCCACATTACACCCCCTCCATACACGTGTATGGAGGGATTTGCTCCCTTGTGTTAGCTTCTCCAAGAAGCTTAGGAATTGAATTCCTATAAGAGGGAGGCCCTCCTCCCTTCTCAGGGGTTCTGGAATTTAGGGTTAGGAGTTATATATCTATCTATCTCTATATCTCCCTCTCTTTTGATTTGTGTGTAATAGTGTTCTAAAGGGTGTTTTGTTCATATTTTTGCACTAAAGCACCTAGTATTACACTATCCTTAGTTGCTGAGGCTGGCTGAAGGAGTTGTTTTCAGAGTTCTTGGGTTGGTTTGATCCAAGGAAGGTGCTGGAGTGGTGTTCTTGAAGAGGTTCTTCAAGGGTAAGAAACTATCCTCTTTGTTCCCCATTTTTGCACAAGCTTTTAGCCTATCTTGCATCTGTTTTTAAGCTTAACTTATAACTGATAAAAGTTCTGTTTTTAAGTGCTTAAAATAGTTGTTTAAGATCACTTTGGTGTTTGGGGTTGTTTACCCCCTCTTAGGCCTTGTTTGGCCTCTTTTTGTGCCCTTCTTTGTGAGCTCCGGGACCACCTTGTATTGGCCTTCTCGGATTTCAGTGGTGGGGATGGTGTTTTGAGGTCCTAAGAAGGAGAGGGCCATCCCCTCTCCTTGTTGTCTTCAATACTTGTCATATTTGCCTCATATGTGAGCACCTTTGTTAAGTTCATGTTGACCATGTCTTAGCTGGTATTTGTGGTTGTTTTTCCATGATATAGCACTGTTTTGACTTGGTTTAGACATGCCATGTATGCTTCATACACTTGTCTTGTAATCCCATGATTTGGCCTTAACATGCATCATGTTGTAACATGTGTTTTTAACATGATTTTGGCTTAACTTTGAGAAGCTTTTAGCTTTGTTTTACCATGCTTAAGGTTCTGATTTGGTTGCTTGGGTCACATGTGACTTGCTTTGTATAGCTACCATGCATCTAGCTTGTAGGCTTTGAGTGTTGAATCCTCTAGCATGCTCTACTTGGATTGTTTCAGTGGTTTGGCATCACTAGTAATGTTATTTCAGTCCATATAGTATGCTTGAATACTTGCACTTATCGCTCCTTTAATGCCTTAAAGGTTTGTGTCTTTATGCCTCATGATTGTGTCATTGTGCATGCCACCATGCTTAGGTCATTGGGATGCCATCTAAGTGGGTTTTTTGGCTCATTTTGACATGTCATAATCTGTTTTGGTTGCTTAAATCATGCCATGTTTGGTTGTATTAGGTGTAGTGTAACACCTCTTTGATGGCCTTGCATGCCTCATGATTTTGCCCCTTTGTTTTAGCTTGTTTGGCTTTGGTCATTGCATGTTTTAGGCTCACTTTAGCACAATTTAGGACTGTTTGGGTCATACTTGCCATATGCTCTTTGTTTTGTGTAGCTTTGGTTCAAGTCCCTTGACTAGTCTTAGGCTTCAGTCTTGAGCATGCCATGTTTGACTTGTTTATGAGATTTGGCATCACTCCTAGCCTCATTTCAGGGCATGTAATGTTGTCACATTTGCATGCTTTCCATTCCTTTTAAGTGTTCTTAAATTTGCCTTTTATGCTTAAGTATTGAGACCATTTACATGCATGTTTGTATGTGCATTTTGCCCTCATGTCCTTAGCATTTTGGCCGCTGATTTGGGCCTATTTGAGAGCTGCCCATATTGGTTTAAGTCCATCGTTTATATGTTGTTGCGTGCTTGCCTTGCATGTTGTTACATACTTGGGTTATTAACATGTTATTGCATGTTTAAGTGGTATTGCATTTGGCATGCATCTCTTGTTAAGTTGTCGAACGTGTTGTTACATGTTTGCCTCACATGTTGTTACATGAGTGAATGTTATCACATGCCTTGCATGTTTTGCATGTTTGTTAAGCCACATGCTTGTTCGCATGCTTATCTTCACATATTGTCATATGCTAGTTTCCTTGTATAGCATTGTTGCTTGCATGCTTGTATTGCACTAGTGTGCTTGCATGTTTAGGTTGCATAGCATCGAGCATGCATCCCTTACCTCTTGATCAATCATGATAGAGGCTTGGGGCCCCTTATGTGCTTATATGCATTTCATTCAATATTGAAGTTGCACACTTGGCCTCTTTGGCCATCATGCATCGAAATGCGTGATTGGTGGCCTAAGGGTCGAGAACCATGCTCCTTTGAGTCTTAGACATGATAAGGAGGTGGTAGTGCAAACATTGCTTTGAAAATGCATTGCCATGCCTTGTCTGTCCTCTGCTGCAGCAAAATAGGATTCTGCAGGAATAGATGGCCGGTCGGCCATCTTCAGTGCCGGCCGGCTATGTATTGTTGGCCGATGGCCCCACTTATGGTCGATGACCAGTTCCCATGGTCGGTGGCCTCACCTCTTGATCGGTGACCCCCCACAACCCTTAGGGAGTAGTTCAGAAGTAAATTTGAGACTTTCGCAGTGTTCAGAGGTGCAGAGCAGTGTAAACAGACGCAGCATGAGTGTGGCAATGGATTTCCGAGCGAAGCCGAGCATACATGCATTCGTCCCTCTTCCCGAGGCTGCTTTACTGCTTTTAGTAGCTTAATTAATTTGTTTAATTAGTTAAGTGTTGTGTAATATTTAATTAGCTTGCTAGTTAATTAATTTGTATTATTCTTTTGGCCCCTCCCTTGAGAGGGTGCAATTGTGTAATAAGCGTGCGTGTGTGCGATGCATGTCTTCCAACCCCCACTTCTTTCTCCCTTTTATTTAACCGCTTATGATGGTTAGTTTTAGGGCATATTTGATTTAGCATACCTTATGCTATGCATGTTTGCATCATTCATCTGTATTGCATGCACCGGGCTCGGCGCATCATACTAATTGCATAAGTACTTCAATTCCAACTTGAATACATGTATCGAGTTGTCGCATTTTACATGCCATTCTTAGATTAGCTGAGCCTATTCTAGTTGCATTTTTCTTGCGATGCATTAGCCATTTTAACATGGACTTGGATCATACATTTGATTACTAACATGTTCTTTGCTTTGGCTCGGAGTACACTGTGAGTGTTTATGCTTTAGCATCTTGCATGTGTGTAAGTGTTGACATGTCAGCATGCTTACCATGAGGCTAATTGCTTATGTGATATAACTGCCTGAATGCCTGTGGATGAAAGTTGGATTGCTTGAATTGGACTAATTCATCGAAATCCGTGTTTTAGCCTACTTGCGAGTAACAAAATTCAAAACCATTTCCAAACAAACGGATATGCGATGCTTCGTTCCAAGTTAGGTGATCTAGTCTATACTTGTTTTGCTGTGAGCATCACGTAGTAAAGATTAGCCAATTAACCGGAATAAGAGCACATAATGTTTTCAAAACTCGATATCATGGTTAGTAGAGGCCGATCTTTGATCGGGCGAGCGGGGGTGCTCACGAAGTGACCTTCCCCAATCGTACCCAAGTTTCCGAGCCGAGGCAACTTTGGTGATGACGGACACGTGGCCTTAGGCACGAGTCGGGGTTTCCTAAATTCCCCCAAAATAAATATTTAGGTGGCGACTCTGTATCTGGCAAAGCAGTCCATGTTTGGCACTTCTTTCTAAAAATCAGTTTTCCAAAACGATTTGCCGGATTTGGACTCTTTGATGATTCATCAGTCTTGTATTGCACTCTGCGAGATTAGATATGGGACCGTGACATTGAGTCCTGAACTGTAGTAAGCCCCAATGAACAAAACGGGATTTCTCCCGGGACGTTCGGGGACGTCTACAGTGTGCCATCATCAAAATGGGGAAGATTGTTAGTCATAGAATGAATAACATGATTTTAATGATTTTGTTGTGATTACGTTTTGATTTATTTTAAGGAATTGATTATAATTGAAAACCTTATTGTTTGATTAAATCTTTATAATCTACATTCTCTTTATGTTAACAACGTTTTTGGAGGCCAAAATGAGCTTAAACAGGTCAAAGGGTCGACACTAAGACAGCAAGGGTCGACACCAAATTTCAATATACAATGCTTAAGTGTTGCAGCAACCAAGGGTCGACACCAAGCCTTACAAGGGTCGACACCAGGACAAGAAATGGTCAACACCAAAAGACAGTAAGCAAAGTTTAAGCACTTCCAACAGCAAAGGGTTGACACCAAGTATTACAAAGGTCGACACCAAATTTCAGTGTACCAAGGGACGACACTCATTTACGCAAGGGTCGACACCAAAAACACCAGGAAGTCAAAGCAAAGAAGAAAAGAGAGCAAAGGGTCAACACCCAATCTACAGGGGTCGACACTCTTATGTCTGGATTACAAAAACCCTAGCCGCCATTCTAGATCTATAAGTGGGATTTTGTGACATCATCAAGAGACAAATCTTATTCAAATCAAAAAGGATTTTGGGGCAACAACTTTTGACTTAACGGAGGAAGAATTTTCCACCCCCACCATTCCCAAAACATGGAAAAGCAAAAAACATGGAGACAACATTATCTCTACCCACCAAGATTTGAATCTCAAGCATGGACATCACATCTTTGAGGAGGCTCCACCTCCAACAGCTAGATGACAACCTGTACACACCCATGCTCTGCTCCAACAGCTAGAAGTCCTCTCCTATGTCATCTCAAGCGAAGAGTTCAAAAAAATTTTGGTCAGGCCTGCTAACCTGCTTTGGCCGAGATAACTGTCATCTCAATCAAAGAGTACAAAAAGTTGTTGGTCAAACTTGCCAACCTTTTTTGGCCAAGGTAACCATCTCGGTCAAAGAGTGTAAAAAAGTTATTAGTCAAACTTGCTAACCTTCTTTGGTCGAGGTAACCATCTCGGTCAAAGAGTACAAAAAGTTATTGGTCAAACTTGCCAACCTTCTTTGGCCGAGGTAACCATGTTGGTCAAGGAGTGGAAAAATTTGTTAGTTAAACCTGCCAACCCACTTAGCCCCCAGTCGTGCAAAGATTTGTTAGAAAGAGTTTGTCAAACCTATCAACCCACTTTGCCCCCAGTTGGGCAAAGATTTTTGCGCAGTCAGTCCTTCTTGTCAACCGTGTTAATTTTCGCCGAAGGCTTTTTGTCTGGCATCGCTGTTATATCTGACTCTACCTCGATGCGCATCCCATCTTCCTCTACCCAAGTATGTTGGTGCACTCTCTCTATTAGGGCTCCCATAGTAAGAGGCGATGTCATTGTCATTCAATCCCTCAGCTTATGTCCTACTGGCAGACCCCGCTTGTACTGTACAATAACTAGGTTGGTAAGATAGTCGCCTATCTGGTTAAAGGTCTCCCAATGCCTGTTATTATAAGATTTCAACGTTTCTTTCTCGCCCATGTCAATGGCAAGCAACTGATCTATTTTGACTGGCGTCTTGGTGTTCGTCTTAAGCCTGGTGACAAATGTCTCCACAAGTTGTGCCCATGAAGCGATGTTACCTTTTGACAACTTTTCAAACAAAGTTAAGCCCAGGTTGCCCAAGCTTGACGGAAACAAGATGCACATTAGAGCTTCATTCCGTTGATGTATGACCATAGCTTGGCAAAAGTGGCTCAAGTGCATGTAAGGGTCTAAATTCCCCTCGTAGATTGTGAACTTAGGCTAGTTGAAGCCCAAGGGCTGTGGTGCGTTCTCTATCGCTAGAACGAATAGTGAGCTTTGTAACCTTGCCAATGCCTTATCAGCTAGTTCATAGGCAAGGCGCAGTACTGGCATTCCAACCTCGACACTTCCGTGCATTCTAGGTGCTAGCCGTTATAGAGCTGAGATCCTCTAAACGTCATGGGCCTGAGCATTTTTCTTCCTTCGCGCCCTTTCTTCCAGAACAATTCGCAGATCCACCGATTTGGGCAACTCGATGTGCTGAGATGTGGTTTGGTGAGTATGTGAGGGTCAGTAATTGTTTCCCTCCGTAGAAGACCTTTTAGTCCTCGTTCTCTCAGACCTAGAGTAATGAGTCCTGGAGGTCCTTGAGTGCGTATCGCTTGTTTTAAGGCTTCTACTTTCAGAATGGGAAAGTGTGACTCACCTATCGCGATCTCCTGAGTCACGAGAACGCATTTTGCTTTCGCAGATTTCCACTCCTGCCACGCCTTTGCCTTTGATTTGGCGTTTTATGGCCTCCATGTCTGCTGTCATTCTCCTTATCAATTCGTCTTGCTCTCTTACATGATCCTCCAGAACCTGGGCATCCATCCTTTGTCTCTGTCCATCTGGGCTTTGAAAGCGACGAGGGCTTAAGCCCCATTTTTCTTGTGAGGGTTCCGTTGCTGAGGGTCTAAATCTGCTATGAACAAAACAAAAGGCAGATCCTCGCACCTCTTGTCCCCTTCTGGAGTTTGTCCATCGGCAACAGACTGAGGAAAGTCTTCATTGTGCACCATTGAACTTAGTTGAAGTAAAACTCAATCAAAAGGTTTGTTCTCTGTGATATTTCCAACAGACGGCTCCAATTGTACGAGCATGAAATAATCTTCTCGTATAATCCTGTTGACTAAGTTTGCGCTCCTCCAAACATCGTCGCTTTGCTACCTGAAAACACATGTGAGTTAGCCGGCAAGTGTGTGCTAAAAACCCCTCTGATGCCTAAGTCAGCAAGTAGACAATAGACAATAAGCTCTATGTATTTTTGAGTAAGAGTTGCAATACCTGTGCATAGGTTATGCCATGAGCTTTTATAGATTCTGCCTGGCACAATCTTAGTAGGGCTCTAACTCTCATTAGTAGAGTCCTCTTAGGAGTCTCATGCCTAGGGATAATGCTTATCCTTAGAACACCCTCATTGCTGCAAGGCAAGTGAGATGGCAACGCTCTGTTCGGCCACTGTTTTCCCCAACCGAACTACTTCGCTTTGATCTTCCTCTGACCGAACAATACAAACCACCAACGGATGAGGTGCTAAGCTAAACCTAGCTCGACTTTCTTTATTGAAGTCAACTCAGTCCGCCGAGATCTGTACCTCTATAGCCAAGTCCAAGCCCCATCAACCCCTCGCTGGCCGACCTAGAGCCCTTACCTCAGCCCACGGTAGACACCCCATTTTTGACCGACCTTAAGACTCAGACGTCACCAACTGAGCGCTCGATGATGATGCATATTGTGCTCGTTCTAAGGTTGCGGAGTCTCGGTTGAGAGCCTTGCCTCCGGACTTCGGGACTCTTTTGTGCTTTGCCTCGGTTTGCGAACCAGGTCCTGTTTTCTCTGTTTTCTCTTCCCGAAGGGAGGGAGAGGTCTCGAAGACCATCTCTCAGTAGCCGTAGGCTACGTTTCGTGGTCGTAGGCCACTATTCCCGTTTGGAGACCAGGTTCCGATTTTCGGAGCCGTCGATCGTGCGCCTCGGTTCGGGACCGCTTAACTTTCTCCGTTTGCTCCGGTTTTTGGCACACACCTTGTTCCCTCTCCCTAGAGGGACACTGTGGCCCAGGAGACCACCTTTGTGGTCATACGCCACCTCTGGTGCTTAATAGTCAGTTTTCGGGGCCCCCGGCTGCGCGTTTTGGCCCCCGAACCCTCGTTTTGCATCGGTGTGGGTTCATTTTTGGCATGGACCCTAGTTTCTTTGTTAGGAAGGTGGTACTATGGTGGGAGACCAACTTTTCTTCTTGGAGACCACCTTTCTCTTTGCCGCCCGATTTTCTTGGCAGGTAGGTGGTCTCTCTCACTTTTGAGCCACAATTTCGGGTCTCCCATACCACCACTGAGTTGCATTCACCTGGGAGACCACCAATCTAGGATGGCCGACCACCTTTTTTTCTTGACCCTTTTGACCCCTTGGTCTCCCTCACTTTTGAGCCACAATTTCAGGTCTCCCATACCACCACTGAGTTGCATTCACTTGGGAGACCACCAATCTGGGATGGCCGACCAACTTTTTTTCTTGAACCTTTTGACCCCTGGTCGGCTGACCAGGGGGAGTGGTCAGCCGACCACCTTAACTAGACGGCCAACATTCTGCTTTTTTGTCTCATTGAGCTGAAGCCAATTGTGCCAGCTGGAAGCCTCAGAATGCATCCTCCATACACGTGTGTGGAGAATGTTTAAGCTTGGTTTTAAGCTTCTCAAGGAAGCTTTAGCCCCTCTCCTTTATAAAGGGAAGGGCCCTCTTCGATTGCTGGGGTTCACAATTTTGTTTAAGGTTCATGCATACACATCTTTTTGTATCTCTCTCATTTAGCTTCAAAGGTTGAAGTTCTTGGCCCCATTGCCCTACACCTCCAAGCACAACACCTCCACTATCACTCTAAGCACCTTGGAGCTATTTTTCAAAAGTTTAAAGCTTGCTACATTGGTCCAGAAGCTGCTGGTTCTCTTCTCTACAAGGGTAAGTCTTCATTTCCCTCTTTGTAGCATTGTTTTGCTTCATAGTTTAGCTCTATTTTCAAGCATATTTAGGCTTTATCGTAACTAAAAAAAGTCTTATTTTGAGCTCCTCTTCAAGTTTAATTAAGGACATTTTTCTATTGGGGGTCATCTCCCCCCCCCTTGCATGCTTCATTTCCTCATGTTTTGAGCTATGCATTAGAGCATTTGTGTTGGCCTTGGTTTGGCCTTTCAGCCACTGAAATCCAACGGATTTTCAGTGGCTAACATGTGTCTTTGAGCTTCAAAATCAGAGAGGGGTGACTCTCTCACCCTTTGTTCTCTTTACTAGCTTTCTTGGCCTTCAAAAGGAGCCCCTATTTGCATGTTTCAAAGCCATGCTCCAGGCCATTTTTGATGAGTTTTGTGACCTGCATGACCTCTTTCCAGAGGTGGTTTTGCCATATTAGATGTCTATTATGCATGTGTAGAGTAATCTTCTTCAAGGCCTTTCAAAGGGGCTTTCACTTGCATGCTTCCTAGACTAATTTCAGGCCCTTTTCAGTGAGTTTTAGGGCCCTCATAACCTCTTTCCATAGGTGGTCTTGCCATTTTGTATGTCTATCTTGCATGTGTAGAACAACCCTCTTATTGGCCCTTCAAAGGGACACATCATTTTTGCATGCATTGACTAAGTTTCAGTGGGTTTTTGGGCATTATTTGGCATGGAATACTTCTTTTTTGGGTAGTTTGGTGAGCTCTCATGTGTTTCATATAGTTGTAGTGCAAATCATGGTTCACTAGCTTATTTTGCATGCTTTGTTGACCCTTGATTTTAGCACTTTTTGGCCTTGCCTTAAACTGATTTTGTGCATATTTTGGACTGCCCTAGCTCTGTTTTTGGGTCTCATGGTCGAATGATGCTTGTTTTGCATGCTTGTAGTTCAATACACTTGCCTAGCTTTGAGATTTGAGGTCTATTGCATGCATATACTGAGGTGTTTTCATGCTTTGGGGTCATTTTGCATCATATTTCAGAGCCTATGTGAATGCCATATCCTCATGTTTTCTCCTCTTTAAGTGTGCTTGAGAGTTGTGCATGAATGCCTTGTTTTCGAACCATTGAATGAGCTTCATTTCCATGCACTTTGAACCATCATTTTGGGCCATTTTCCCACTGTTTCAGACCTGCCTAGGGTCTGTTTGGGGTTGGTTTTGCCATTCGTGCATTGCTTTGTGTACCTCTAGTGTAACGTACTTCACTAGTTTCGGTATTCGGACCATCTAACATGCATTGGATAACATATTTGCATGATTTGGGACCATTGTACATCATGTTTCAGAGCTGGAAAATGTATGCTTGTATGTCATATTTCATCCTTTGCCATGCTTAGTTAAAGTTGCATGTTGTGCCTTAGGATCGGTCCATTGCATTCGTGCATGCTTGCATGTATTTCGGTTGTCTCATTTTCATCATATGGCCACTGATGTGAGTGTGGCTGAGGTCCACTCATATTGGTGTAAGTCCATCTTGCATTTGTATATGCCATTTAGTTCATGTGCGCATGATAGTTTTCGTAAGTGCATTGTGTATGTCATGTTATGTCACGTGCATTATGTATGCCATTTTAGCCCATAGCATTGCGTATGCTAGGTTGCATGTTAGTCACATTGTGTATGCCATCTCATTGCATTGTGTTTGTAGTAGGGTTAGTCCAAACACGGGAAACGAGGGACGTTTCGTACTCAAAGTGGCGAAACGTGTCTCAATTCCCGGTCGCCGACACTCCGGATTACCCATGATGGAGTTTAGGCCTTGTTATGCTTATATGTGCATTCATTTCACATTGAGTCGTGCAATTCAACTCCTCGGCCATCATGCATCGAGATGCGTGATTGGTGGCACGAGGATCGAGGTGTGCATACATATGTGAAAATACTTTGCCATGCCCCTTTCTTGCTCTCTGTTGCAGCAAACTAGAAATCAGCAGCCTTCTAGAGCTTTGCACAGCATTCCGGGATTAATTGCAAACAGAGGCAAATCGGGGCATTGCAAGGAATTTCCCGACGAGGCGATTCGAGCATGCATTTTTCATCATTCGGAACAAGAGCTGAGGCAGTCCATTTTTAGCTTGCATGTTAATTTATTTCGTTTCTTAGTTAATTTGTTAATTAATTAGGGTTTTGTAATATTTAATTATTTATTCAGACTGTAATTATTTATTCGGAATGTGTTAGTTATTCGGACCCTCCGAGCGAGGGCACAATTGTAATAAGTGTGCGTGTGTGTGATGTATGTCTTCCAACCCCACGTCTTTCTCCCTTTTATTTACCAGCTTATGATGGTTAGTTTAGGGCACGTTTCAATTAGCATACTTATGCTCGCATGTTTGCATTCATTCTGTCTTGCATGCACCGGGCTCGGCGCATCATACTAATTGCATCGTATTTCAATTCCAAGTTGAATACGTGTTAGCTGTAGCATCTTATATGCCATTCTTAGAATAGCCGAGCCTATTATAGTTTTATTTTTGCATGTGTTGCATTAGGCATTTCGGTATAGTTAGGATCATGCATTGATTTCTAACATAGCTTTTGTTTTGGCTTGGAGTACTCAGTAAGTGTTTATGCTTTAGCATCCTTGCATGCGTGTGAGTGACTGCCATGATAGCATGCTTACCATGAGGCTATGTGCTTATGTGATAGACCTGCCTGAATGCCTGTGGGTAAAGGTTGGATTATCTGAATTGGAATAATGCATTGACCGTGAGTTTTAAGCCCACTTGAGAGTGGCAAATCATCGTGTTTTCTAAAGCCCACCTGAGGGTGGCAAATCCACATTTTAGCCTATTTACGAGTAGCAAACCGCTTTTCAAAAAAAAAAACAAACATGAGATGTTTTGTTCCAATTCAGGCAATCCGGTCTATATTTGTATGCTGTGCGCATCACGTAGTAAATCTAGGCTAATAACCGGAATAAGAGAACATAATGTTTTGAAAACTTGATATCATGGTTAGTAGAGGCCGATCTTTGATCGGGCAAGCAAGAGTGCTCACGAAGTGACCTTCCCCAATCGTACCCAAGTTCTAGAGCCGAGGCAATTTTGGTGATGACGGACATGTGGCCTTAGGCAACGGTCAGGGTTTCCTAAATTCCCCCAAAATAAATA